>PVJC01013505.1:0-37873 GCA_004026665.1 Murina feae | reverse complement strand
AAAAAAAAAACAGAGAAAGGAAGAAAAAAATGAACTTAAACCAGTGATACCGATACTAGTTTGATAGCATTGAACAGACTGTCAAAGTACAGTAGGAAAGCCGGGGAGGGTTGTGGGATTGGGGGGTGGGTAAGAGATCAACCAAAGGACTTTTATGCATGCATATAACGATAACCAATGGACACAAAAAACAAGGGGTGGCTAGAGTAAGGTCAAGAGGGGAAAGAAAAAAGGAGACATGTGTACAACTCTTTGTAATATTTTAAGCAATAAAACAAAATTTAAAAATAAATCAAATATAAATAATCAACCAGATAAGTTTAATGCAAAATCTATTTCCACTTACTTGATGAGGAATACACAAATAGTACTTAAAATTAATTTTGCCAATTATTAATTGTCACTTTTTGATGGCCTACAGATTCCTTTATTCTCTATCTCTTTTTTATTTTAAATTTTATTTTATTTTATTCTTCTATCACCTTTCATCCCTTCTATGCCCTCAATTACTACACTGGCATCCATGTCCATGAACTCACTTTTTTTTCATATATATGCCTAAAATGCAAATTGTCCCCATGGGATTTCAACCAGAAGACCAATTGCTCACTATGATGTGTGTTGACCACCAGGGGATGGTGCGGAACAAAAGAAGGCCCCAGCTGGCAGCCAGGAGTCAGAGAAAGGAGGCCAGCTGGCAGCGGAAAGGCCTCAATCATCCCTGATTGCAGGCCAGGCCTAGAGATCCTATCCATGCACAAATTTTGTGCACTGGGACTCTAGTATTTTAATGTATTCCTAAAGCATAGAGGCAGTGAAGAGTAAGGCAAACTATCTACATTATACATGGACTGATAGTACCATAATGAGGTACACGGGAAGGAACCTTTTTTCAGATAATTCCACAAGTGTTTCATTGAGAAGCTAGCCTTAAAGTTCCAAGCCCCAGGACAGTGGTCTCCCTTCTACATCACCCACTGCATTGGACAATCCTTCCATGCACAAGAACCCTTAAGAAGAAAGCTGAGTACACTTCTAATTGCCAACTCTTCTCTAGAGGAGATGGCCCTTGGGAGAACCAACAACCGACTACTGACAAGTTTTAATAAATTTCTGAAAGTCTGTGCCAAAAATTAGATTTTATTATCAAAATCAGGTAAACTTGACTCATTCATCATCATCATTTCATTTATGACTTCAGTTTCTTGCAAACCTTAAAGTAATTCAAATATATTTTTAAAACACTTCTCCTTTACAATTTCATCTGCCTCCTTTTGTCCCACACCACACAGAAATAGCTTGGTCTTATGTCAAAATTTATGTCTTCTGTTAATTGGCCGACTCAAGCACAGGATCAGCTCCTTTTCTGTCCTAGCTCAAAAACCAATAGTGTGCCTGTTACCACTCAAACTCTCCAATACCCATATTTTTAAAGAAACAAGAAGTGGAGAAAAGTGTTGATCTCGCAGAATGACCCTGATCTTTCATAAAAGGGCCCATGGACTACAATTAAAGGGCAAAGAACTAAGCAGACAAACTTCTTCCACATGTTCCAACATTTGAACTTTTATTATAACTCTAAATAGCATGAAGAGACTTATTTTCACACCATGTAGTTCCTATAACAGTAATTAATTTTTGTGGGGTGTGTACCATGTGCTAGGCATTATACTAAGCACTTTACATGAATTATCTCATTTAATCTTCACAGCAATGCTTTGAGGTTGGTATACATTTATATTTTGAAGAAAAGAAACCTGTGGTTAAGAAAAGATAAAAGATTTGCCCAAAGTCATAATGGTTAAAACACACAAACACACACACTAAGGAACCTGTATTCAGATCCAGGATGTCTATCTCTATCTTTAACATTAGTATTTCCCCAGTATAAATCCAATTTACTTCTAGGAATCAGCAATGCCAGAGTTTGACAGTGGCTTAGTAGTTAACACCATCACCTGTGATCATATGAAATCTGTGGCAATGCTTTTGTTAACTTATAAAATGTTAATGAACTTGAGGGTTTACTGGACCAGACCCTAGAATTGCTTTAGATTAGAAATCCTTCTGAACTTTTCATTTTATCAACTCATACACTCTTTAAAGATAAGGAAACTGAGGCCCAGAGATGTGGAGTCTAATGAAACACAGATAATTCATTAGTCTCAGATCACAATAAGAATACAAGTCTTCTACAGTGGACACGGGAAACTGGGGGTTAGGGAGGAAGGGGGGGAAGGGCAGGGGAAAAAATGGAGATTTGTCTATCATCTGTTGTAATACTTATCTATCACTTGTTGTAATACTTTAAGCAATGAAATAAAAATATATATATATAAAAAAAAAAAAAAAAAAGAATACAAGTCTTCTAATGTCCAACAAGGAAATTTTCTCCCACCAACACACCTTGCCTTTCTTAAGATGCCTTAAGACAAGCTGAATACAATGTGGGAAATCACCCTACAGTGACAAAGGGAGTTAACTTTCATCTCTTATCTTTAGCAATACCTACCTTGACTCTCTAAAAAAGGCTAAGTTCAGGGATGCAGAAATTCAGTTATATTATTGAAACTACAATCCACTGTAAGAGAGATGAAGTCTTACCTGGTTGGAACAAAATCCAAGAAAGATTGAAGAGTCAGAATGAAAAGTGCCCCACAGCCTGGTATTTAATATAGATTCCCAACCACAGCGGAAGGTACATTCTTTCCTCACAGATCCTATAAATTAATGCATTCTCCCATTGGATCTGTTGTAGGACTGAAGTTTTCCTTTAAGAAACAGAATCCAAATGTTATCCTTTTCCTCTGTCCTATGCTAACCTGTCTTGACCACAGTGAATGTCATACACCCTGTCTCAGCTTCACCTCAAATTTTTCTTTTTTATTCTCACTTGCTTCTCATATCTCCCGTCAATATATGGTATGGTTTTTCCCCCCTTTCATCCTTGTAAATTATCAGTCAGAACACTATTTCAAGTAAATAAATGACTGTACATTAGCCAATCTCTGACCATCCAAACCATCGCACCATGTGCCCTACCCCTGGAGGAAACCTTCAGTGGCCCATCTAGCGCCAACCTGCTGATCTACTGTAGTGTCTCCCCCACCAAAGCCTAGAAATTGACTCAAGAATCCATAGAATGTAAACCTACTCCTGATAATAGAAATATACCCATAGTCAGTGAGGTTAACAAGTATTTCTGCAAAATACCCTAAAACATCTTAAAGTGACCCCCATCAAATATCAGAAAGTAATGCTCCAATGGTTTTCATTATAAATGTAAAAACTGGATTAAAAATCTGCAATTCTACTTAACTTACCATAGTTGCCTTTGTAGTTAAGGAGAATGTCCAGTGTATTCAGGAATAAGAAGTAGCCATTATATGAAACTATTCAAACATAATATTATATAATAGATATTTTTCAAGACCCTACTGATCGCAAAATATTATAGGAAGCAGAGAATATGAAAAAGGCACAAATTTATTCAAATGGATTCATCCAAGCATTTTCAAAACTCCAATGCCTTAGAAATTCAAGTCCAGAGATAAGAAAATGAGATGTTGAATTTGAAACCCAAAGCCCTCAAGGACTAAGGGAATTTCTGATCTTCAGCATCTAGCTCTATAGTTACAGAACAAGAGACACAAATATTTATATCTCTTCTTAACCAACTGTCTCTCACTCTGCTCTTCAAATAGGAAAAGAGCTGCTTCTTGAGTGTATAGAGAGGATACTGAGAATGTTAAAGAACCTATTCTTCTATCCAAGGTTTGGCCCTCCCGGGGATTAATTAGCTCTGTTTTTTAAAGATTTTGCCTTGGAAACAGGTGTTTGGGAGAATTCCTGTATGAACAACACATCCTCATCTGACTGGTTCTTTTCCCTGCACTTAAACCTATGTAATAATAGCCTATATTCCTGGTCTAGAAGATTATGTAATAAAGCAACCCTCTTATAAGCCCTTGGGTATCATGAACTGGAACCTGAAGAACTAAGTGAAATGTAAACAACAACATGGCGTTTCATGCAGGTTGCATATCCCTGAGGAAATTTCCTCACTGGCTGAGGGCACCAGAGCAGGTTGAGATACTGGTCAATCTGCCAACTATGCTATAAACACACCAGGACACATTCTGCTTGGAGGAATCTTTGACTTGATATATTTTCAGGCAGAGTGATATCTAGAGTAGGAGACCAAGAGAAGGCTAGAATCCTAGTGCCAACTTACATGTAATAAAAATATAAAAATATTTATTTTTATCCCTTTTGGGGAAGAGTCTAGGAATTCCACTGGCCATTCAATGAAAAAAAAAGCCTTACCTAACCAAACAGATTTCTTCATATTTACTTCACACATAATATCCTCAGGACAGTGGAGATCTGAAAAGCCAAATATGTTTTGTCTTCTTGCAAACACATACTGAAGCAAGTCCTCTGCAGCCTTGGGAGTGAGTGTGGCTTAAGTAACCTACCACAAGAGTTTAAGCAGCTCTTGTACTTAAATGTATGGCGAGGCAGTGGATGGAGCACCGGGGAAAACAGTAATAATAGCAGTTACCATTACTAAGTAGTATGTCTTCTAATATGGTATATTACACTGATTAGTTTTCATATATTAAACCAACGTTGTAATCCTAGGAATCACACTTAGTCTTGGTATATAACCCTTTTTTTTTCCTCCTGGATTCAGTTTGCTGGTATTTTATTAAGGATTTCTGTGCCTATATTTATGAGATGTTGGTTGTAGTTTTTTTTTCCCTGTGATATCTTTGTTTAATTTGGATAAAAGGGTAATACTGATCTTATATAATGAGTTGGAAAGCATTCCTCTCTCTTCTATTTCTTGGAAGAGTTTGTGAAGGATTGATGTTAATTCTCCCTTAAAAGTTTGATAAAATTCACTTTAAACAATTTTTTTAAGTTTGATAAAATTCACTTCAAAGTGAAGTCATCATGGCTTGGATTTTCCTGTGTGGAAATTTTTTTAATTATTAATTCAATATCTTAACTTGTTATAATTATATTCAGATTACCTATTTCATTTGCATCGGTTTCAGTAGTTTGGGTATTAATAATTTGTCACTCTAACTGGATTGGCTCAGTGGATAGAGCATCAACCTGCAGACTGAAAGGTCCCAGGTTCAATTCTGGTCAAGGGCATGTACCTTGGTTGCGGGCACATCCCCAATAGGAGGTGTGCAGGAGGCAGGTGATCTTATTTCTTTCTTATCGATGTTTCTAACTCTCTATCCCTCTCCCTTCCTCTCTGTAAAAAATCAATAAAATATTTTTTTAAAGAATTTGTATTTTTCTTCTACAGTATATATATTATTGGTATACAACTGTTCATAGTATCACCTTATAATCTTTATTTTATTTATGTAAGATTGGTAGTAATTTCCCCTCTTTCATTCCTGATTTTACTAACTGGAACCTTCCATCTCTTTTTTATTTTTTAATTTTTTTTTCATTAATTTTAAGAGAGAGAGAGAGAGAGATCTATGTGAGAGCAAAATAACTATTGGCTGCCTCCTGCACACCCCTTACTGAGGATCTAGCCTGGCAACCAGGCATGTGCCCACACCAGGAATCAAACCAGCAAACTCTCAGTGCAGGGGACAACCAACCAACCGAGCCACACTAGCTAGGACTCCACTTCGTTTTTTAGTCAATCTAGATAAAATTTTGTCACTTTGGTGATCTTTTCAAAGAATCTACTATTGGTTTTGTTGTTTTTCTGTCCTCTACTCTCTAATTGTTATATTTCTGCTTAAGTCTTTGTTACTTCCTTCTATTTGCTTGGTTCTATTTTGCTCTTTTTTCCAGTATCTTTATTTTTTTAATATATTTTTATTGATTTTACAGAGAAGAAGGGAGACAGAAACATGGATCAGCTACCTCCTGCATGCTCCCTACTGAGGGTCAAGTCTGCAACCAAGGTACATGCCCTTGACTAGAATGGAACCCTTGACCCTTTGGTCCATGCTCTATCCACTGAGCCAAACTGATTAGGGCTCTTTTTTCTGGTATCTGAATAAGGAAGGTTAGATTATTAATTTGAGATCTGTCTTCTTTTATTGCTATAGGTACTTATAGCTATAAATTTAGATGTATACCATCAGTTATAGTATGCTCTGCTTTCATTTTTATTCATTTTAAAGTATTTTCCACATGACTTCCTTTTGACCCATAGAAATGACTCTCCTATATGGTCACTGCTGCACGTGGCATCTGTCTGAGGAATGTGTCCTGTCTGCCCTGATGGTAGAACCAACGCATCTAAATAATGCTCAATTTGTCTGAATCAGCATCTCCTCCCCCTTCATTCCCTGTGCATGAGATACATCATGAATCAGTATCTAATGCACCACAATAACATAATTGTTAGATCTCAGGCCTAGAAATTAGATCAGTTTGCATTTAAATCAAATATCTACCAAATATTAGCTTTTTTATCTTGATCAAATATTGCTCACAATGAACATCAATTTCCTTGAACATAAAATAGAATTATTAATTCCTCTCTCAAGGGGATAATGTGAGAATTAGATAAAATACCACACTTAGCAGAGTGACATAAACACAGAATGCTCATTACATGTTAGTTCTCACTGTATCTACATTTCCTTTATCTCTTACAACTCTTCAAGGATTCTCAACTTCACTCAGACTTTTAAGTAAAAAGAAGATCAAACACTTGTAGAAAGATATCAGAATTATAATGACTTATGAATCAGTATTCAATAGTTTAAAACTTGGTCTTTCTTCTCTCCTAATTTCTGTATTTTCCCAGATTCTACCAATACTTTATCAATATAGACATAAATAGATATAGATATAGTGATAGAGATATATAGGTATATAGGTATATAGGTATATAGGTATATAGGTATAGGGAGAGAGAGAGAGAGAGAGAGAGAGAGAGAGAGAGAGAGAGAGAGAGAGAGAGAGAGAATTGAGACAATTCCTGCCAAAAATCTGAATTGGTCACACCATGAGCTCTGATTTGCTCTATGCCAGCCACTAACCTAAGCACGTTATATGCTTTATCTTACAGAACCCCCATTAGGTACCCTTATCACACACTTTTTATTGGTGTGGGAATTCAGATATAAAGAGTTTGAGGGGAGGGAAGATGGCGACCGGCAAGAAGGCAAGGAGGGAGAGAGTGTGAGAGAGCCAGGGAACGATAGAGGAGTGTGTGTGGATGTGTGTGGGGTGTGTATGTATGAGTTAGGGACACTTAGATTCTGCAGGTCTTCTAAGGAGTTGCCAAACCGGGCAGTCTTAGACAACAGAGCCCCACTCCCGGCGCGGACACTCCTGGGTGGCCAGCGCAGACACGGAGACCACACCATCTTGAGTAACAGAGCTGCTTGCGACTAGGATCCTGGCCTCAGTGCCACCCAGTCTGGTCTCAGACGCAAACCAGGACCCTGCAGCCACTGGGAACAGAGACCTGCAACCACAGCTATGGACCCATGGACACCAAGAATCCAGACATCCCGGTGGCAGATCGCTGTGAGTAACAGAGCCCATCCTCTTCCCCACAGGCTCACGGTCAGCACCATAGCAACAGATAGACCCACCCTTCGCTTGGGCCTCAGCGCTGCTACAGGAACTTGAGCCTGGGAACTCAGGAACTCAGAGAAACTGTTCCTCCGCAGCAAGAGGCTACGAGAATTTGAGCCTAGGAATGTGGGAAAACTGGGAATCTGTTCCCCGCGGTACAGGGCTTTGAGCTTAGGAGCGCGTGACTCTGAGTGTCTGTTCCCAGAGGTGCGGGGCTGCAGGAACTTGAGCCTGGGAACTCGCGAAATCTGGGAGTCTGTTCCCCGCTGCACGGGCTCTGGGACCCCTATTCTCCAGGCAGGAGGCAGCACTAAGCACAAGTGACTTGACTCTGTTTCTTAAAACTTGTGCCTGGGATCCCTGATTCCCAGTGCATTCACACTAAGAGCCAGGAACTCCAATTCTTGGTGCATGTGCACACAGGGACCCTGAGTCTCAATGTGAGGCCACGCAAAGCAACAGAGACGCCAATACTGGATTCTTGGGGAACTCTGATTCCTGGCACACGCTAGAGGGCTCTGATTTTCAACAAACTCCAGGGGCATCTCTGTTCAAGCTCGATGCAGGCCGGGTCCCTGATTCTAAGTGCGCACACAAGGCCACATTGAGCACTGGCAACAGTGACTCTGAGCGAGCCTGGTTCCCACCAACCAACAACAACCAAACATCTTAATGTCAGAGCTCTTCAGTGAAACTAGGGTGGTGAGAAGCTCCCACTGCACACGGCCCAGGCCCACACAATTCCACTTTTGAAACTTCTGGAGACAGTCAGAATGGGAAGATGACACAATCCCCAGAAGAAAGAAAATGAGGAGTCGCCAAGAAAGGAAATTAGTGAAATTGAACATGACATGAACATGACAGAAAAAGAATTCAGAGTAATGGTTGTACAATTCAGTCACCAGATGGATGAGAAAATCAACAACCTATGCAAGAATCAGGAAGAAATGAAAAGTGATATAGCTACAATCAAAAACACCATGGACGGTTTCAACAGTACACTAGAAGAAGCAGAGGACCGAATTAGTGAGTTAGAAGATAAGGTAGAGAAACAAGCTCAATCTGAACAGCAACTGGAGAAAAAAATTAAAAAGCAGGAGGAGAGCCTAAGGGAGCTTTGGGACAACATGAAACAAAGTAACATACACATAATAGGGCTGCAAGAAGGACAAGAAAAGCAGCAAGGATTAGAACATCTATTAGAAGAAATAATGACAGAAACTTCCCAAATATGGGGAAGAAAAAAGTTACACAAGTACCGAGAGTCCCAAGCAAGATGAACCCCAAAGACCCATACCAAGACATATCATAATAACGTTGGCAAATGTAGAAGACAAAGAGAGAATCTTAAAGGCTGCAGGAGAGAGACAGAGAGTTACATACAAAGATTATCAAATTATCAAATGATTATCAAATGATTTCTCAACAGAAACACATCAAGCTAGAAGGGAATGAAATGAGGTATACAAAGCATTACAAAGCAAAGGACTGAATCTAAGAATACTCTATCCAGCAAGACTATCAATCAAAATTGAAGGGGAAATCAAGATCTTCGCTGAAAAAAAAGGCTATAGGAGTTTATCACTACCAAGCCAGCAATGCAAGAAATGCTAAAGGGAATGCTGTAAAAAGAAAAAAGAAAAAGGCAAGAAAGAACACAGGCACAAAAATAGAAATGACCTCAAACAAGTACCTTTCAATAATAACTTTAAACATAAATGGACTAAATACTCCAATCAAAAGACATCGAGTGGCTGAATGGATAAAAAGACATGACCCATATATATGCTGTCTACAAGAGACCCACCTCAGAACAAGGGACTCACACAGACTGAAAGTGAAGGATGAAAAAATATCTTTCAGGCAAATGGGAAGGAAAAAAAAGCAGGGATAGCAATTCTTATATCTGACAAAATAGACCTCAAAGTGAAGGCCATAACAAGAGATAAGGAAGGCCACTTCATAATACTAAAAGGATCGATACAACAAGAGGATATAACCCTGATAAACATATATGCACCCAGTGCAGGAGCACCCAAATACATAAAAAAAATTCCTAGAAGATATCAAGGGAGAGATTGACAACAATACAATCATAGTAGGAAACTTATACACACCACTGACATCGCTGGATAAATCCTCTGGACAAAAAATTGGCAAAGAAACAGCAATCCTAAATGACTCACTAGATCAGATGGACTTGACATCTTCAGAACATTTCACTCCAAAGCCACAGAATATATATTCTTCTCAAGTGCACATGGGACATTTTCAAAAATAGACCACATATTGGGTCACAAGCAAAGTCTCCCCAAATTCAAAAAGATTGAAATCATACCAAGCATCCAAGTATCTTCTCAGATCACAATGGCATAATATTAGAAATAAATTACAATGAAAACAATCCAAAAAACTCAAACACCTGGAAGCTGAATAGCATGCTACTAAATAATGATTGGGTTACCAATGAGATCAAAGAAGAAATTAAAAACACTCTGGAAACTAATGACAATAAAAGCACAACAATCCAAAATCTATGGGACACAATGAAAGCAGTCCTGAGAGAGAAGTTTATAGCTCTACAGGTCTACCTCAAAAAACAAGAAAAAATTATGGTAAATCATCTAACTCTACAACTCAAAAAATTAGAAAGAGAGCAACAAAAAAAGCCCAGAGTGAGCAGAAGGAAGGAGATAATAAAGATCAGAGCAGAAATAAATGACATAGAGACCAAAAGAACAATACAAAAGATAAATGAAACCAAGAGCTGGTTCCTTGGAAGGATAAACAAGATTGATGAACTACTAGCCAAGCTCACCAAAAAGCAAAAAGAGAGGACACAAATAAACAAAATCAGAAATGAAAGAGGAGAAATAACAACAGACCCCACAGAAATTCAAAGAATTGTTAAAAAATACTATGAACAACTCTACTCCAACAAACCAGACAACTTGGAGGAAATGGACATATTCCCAGAAAAATACAACCTTCCAAAACTCAATCAGGAAGATTCTAAAAATCTCAATAGGCCAATAACTATAGAAGAAATTGAAGCAGTCAACGAAAAGCTCCCAGCAAACAAAAGCCTGGGGCCAGATGGCTTCACAGGGGAGTTTTACCAAACATTCAAGAAAGAACTAAAAGCTATCCTCCTCAGACTATTCCAAAAAATTCAAGAGGAAGGAACACTTCCCAGCTCATTCTATGAAGCCAGTATCACCCTAATACCAAAGCCAGATAAAGACAACAAAATGAAAGAAAATTATAGGCCAATATCCCTCATGAACATAGATGCCAAAATACTCAACAAAATTCTAGCAAATCGGATCCAGCAATACATCAGAAAGATCATACACCATGACCAAGTAGGATTTATCCCAGGGGTGCAAGGATGGTACAATATCCACAAATCAATAAACATGATACATCACATAAACAAATTGAGAGATAAAAATCACATTGTCATATCAATTGATGCAGAAAAAGCATTTGACAAAATCCAACACCCTTTCTTTATAAAAACTCTCAGCAAGATGGGAATAAAAAGATCATTCCTCAACATAATAAAAGCCATATATGACAAACCCAAAGCCAATATCATACTCAATGGTCATAAACTAAAATCATTTCCCCTAAGAACAGGGACAAGACAGGGATGCCCCCTTTCACCACTCCTGTTCAACATAGTACTGGAAGTACTAGCCATTGCCATCAGACAAGAAGAAGAAATAAAAGGCATCCAAACTGGAAAAGAAGTAAAACTGTCCTTATTTGCAGATAACATAAAACTGTACATAGAAAACCCTAAAGACTCCATCAAAAAATTATTAGACTTAATAAATGAATTCGGCAATGTTGCAGGATACAAAATTAATGCCAAGAAATCTATGGCATTTCTTTGCACTAATAGTGAAATGACAGAAAGAGAGACTAAAAAAAACAATCCCATTTACCATCACACCAAAAAAATTGGAATAAACTTAACTAAGGAGGTAAAAGACTTATATTCGAAAAACTACAGGACACTGAAAAAAGAGATAGAGGAAGACATAAACAGATGGAAGAACATACCGTGTTCATGGATTGGTAGGATCAATATCATCAAAATTTCCATACTTCCCAAAGCAATCTATATATTCAATGCAATCCCCATTAAAATACCAACAGCATATTTCACAGATCTAGAAAGAACATACCAAAAATTCATCTGGAATTAAAAAAAAGACCTCGAATAGCTGCAGCAATCCTGAGAAAGAAGAACAAAGTAGGTGGGATCTCATTATCAGATATCAAGCTGTATTACAAAGCCACTGTTCTTAAAACAGCTTGATTCTGGCACAAGAACAGACATATAGATCAATGGAATAGAATAGAGAACCCAGAAATTGACCCAAACCACTATGCCCAATTAATATTCGATAAAGGAGGCAAAAGCATACAATGGAATCAAGACAGTCTTTTCAATAAATGGTGTTGGGAAAATTGGACAGATACATGCAAAAAGATGAAACTAGACCACCAACTCACACCATACACAAAAAATAAACTCAAAATGGATAAAGGACTTAAATGTAAGATGGGAAACCATAAAAATACTAGAGGAATCCACAGGCAGCGAAATCGTAAACATGTGTCAAAGGAATTTCTTCACTGATACTGCTCCTGGGGCAACAAAAGCTAAAGAGAAAATAAATA
This sequence comes from Murina feae, assembly GCA_004026665.1. Classification (NCBI taxonomy): domain Eukaryota; kingdom Metazoa; phylum Chordata; class Mammalia; order Chiroptera; family Vespertilionidae; genus Murina; species Murina feae. The sequence goes on along the minus strand of PVJC01013505.1, from coordinate 25,600 downwards.
GATGGGACTACATCAAAATAAAAAGCTTTTGCACAGCAAAGGAAACCATCAACAAAACAACAAGAAAGCCCACTACATGGGAGAACATATTTGCCAATGATATCACGATAAGGGTTTAATATCCAACATTTACAGGAAACTCATACAACTTAACAAAAGGAAGATAAACAATCCAATCAAAAAATGGGCAATGGACCTAAATAGACACTTTTCAAAAGAAGACATACAGAAGGCCAAAAGACATATGAAAACATGCTCAAAGTCACTAATTATATGAGAGATGCAAATCAAAACAACAATGAGGTATCACCTCACACCTGTCAGAATGGCTATCATCAACAAATCAACAAACAAGTGCTGGAGAGGATGTGGAGAAAAAGGAACCCTTCTGCACTGCTGGTGGGAATGCAGACTGGTGCAGCCACTGTGGAGAACAGTATAGAGTTTTCTCAAAAAACTAAAAATGGAACTCCCATTTGACCCAATGATCCCACTTCTAGGAATATATCCCAAGAAACCAGAAACACCAATCAGAAAGGATATATGCACCCCTGTGTTCATAGCAGCACAATTTAGCATAGCTAATATCTGGAAACAGCCTAAGTGCCCATCAGCAGATGAGTGGATTAAAAAACAGTGGTACATCTACACAATGGAATACTACACTGCGGTAAAAAAGAAGGAATTCTTGCCATTTGCAACAGCATGGATGGAACTGGAGAGCATTATGCTAAGTGAAATAAGCCAGAGAAAGATAAATATCATATGATCTCACTCATTTGTGGAATATAGAGAACAACATAGACTGATGGACAGGAACAGATCCACAGACAGAGAAGCAGCGATCGGTCTGTTGATCCCCGGAGGGAGGTTGGGGGAGGGTGGGGTGGGGGGGGAGATCAACCAAAGGACTTGCATGCATACATATAAGCCAAGCCAATGGACTCAGACAACGGGGGGATGAAAGCATGAGGTGGGGGGGGGGGGTGGGGGTTATTGGGAGAGGAGGACATATTTGTAATACCTTGACCAATAAAGAAAAATAAATTAATTAATTTTTTTAAAAAGAGTTTGAGGAATTTCCCAAGATAATATAAAAATGAAAGTACCAGCAAAACTCTCTTTAGCTTAATTCAAAATTTATTATTAAAGAGCAATTTCTCTCACCTCCATGTTTTCTAGCCTCAGGACATTGACCATAGAATAGCGGTTTTGCACTGCCTACGAAGTTTTCACATGTTACTTTGCACAATCTTCCCTATAACTCTGAGACAGGTATTACTGACACTGTTTAAGATACCCTGGCTGGCTCATGCACCCATTGATGACTAGAACATTCTGTGCCTTAGGTCCCAGATTCTAGAATCACTTCCTAAACATAATCATAGAGAGCTGCTAACACAGCCCAGCTGGCTCTCCCTGCCGGGGTGGTCACACATGCCATGGCCACAAGAGAGAAAGTATAAAATGATTTGGTTGAAGCTGCTAATTCTAGTCCTCTGGGAGTTGAGAGGTAAAAGCCACCTTAACTCCTTGCACTTGAGTAATACCCATTTAAATATTTCCCTGAAACCACATGTGAAAATGTTTGTAAGGAAAACCCATGAAGACTACATAAGCATAACCAGCCCCAGATCACACAAGCTGTTTGGTCCTGAGTTTCCAAACCATTTAGGTTCAGACTCCCGGATCAAAGGAGTTATCTCCTGGCTGAGTGCAGGCTTTAAAAAAGAGGCTTAAAAGAGCTAAGTTCAGGGACCTGCTACTCAAGGCAACTTTCATTTGTTGCTTGATTTTTGGTGCTTACAAGCCCTAACTTTTCTGCTATAACATAGTCTGCTATTTCTGGGGCTTTAAATCACTTTAGATCTCAAATCAAATGCCTATCTATAATAATCTATAATAATAAAAGCATAATATGCTAATTAGACTGGACAGCTGAACGATCTTCCAGACATCCTTCCAGACAACCTTCCGGATGAAGCTGGGGCTGCAAGGGCCAAGGCAAGTCACAGCAGCTGCAAGGGCCAAGCTCCTTGCAAGAATTTCGTGCATCAGGCCTCTAGTTATAGTATATTTTATCTGATCACCAAGAAAGACTGGCACAAGAGTAGAAGGTGGCTTGGAGAGATGTCCTCTAACAATTAGGTATTTTTCCCATCAATTTCTTTTGAAATCTAAACTTTGGAAGCTGTCTGACTAGCGAAATTCATTACCTGAGCTGGGATACTGTGCCTCACACTCACAGAATGATGTGAACCTACAAAGCAAAACTAAACCCTGGCCCATAAACTCAGCATCACTTAGGAAGTCACAGCAATTGTTTTCAAGTCATTATACTTAAGATAAAAATGGATGAACCTGCAGAGCAGTCATTAGCAATGGGTCAGTGATTGCTACCTCCATGCAAAGTGTGCTCTACAAATAAGATGCCTTGTTATTGAATGGATCTGTTACTTCCTTCCCAAATGCATTCTGAGAGGTAGGTACAGTCTGTGATTCCTTGTTTTTTATATTGAATTGATTGGGGTAACATTGGTTAATAAAATTATATAGGTTTCAGGTGTACTGTCCTATAATACATCATCTGTATGTTGTATTGTGTTCACCACCCCAAGTCAAGTCTCCTTCCATCATCATTTATCCTCACTGTATCCTCTCCTATTCCCCCCCAGCCCCCTTCCCCTCTGATAATCATCACGCTGCTATTGTCTGTGTTTATGAGTTGTTTGGGAGATTTGTTTGTTTGTTTGTTTGGGATAAGTGTTGTGGTGTTGGGGTTTTTTAGTTTGTTTGTTTTTGCTTAATCCCTTCACCTTTTTCACCCAACCCTACAACCCTCTTCCCCTATGGTGATTCTACCGTCATGGATTTTTATGAAACTGGCATACTTGGTCTACTAAGAAATATGTCAGGATATTATGGACCAAGACCTAAGATAAGAAAATAAAATTGATATCATTATTTTACTTATTATAAAAGTAATATATTTCTTTGTAGAAAACTTGGATCAGAACATTTTTAAAAGAATACAAAAACCATCCTTAACCCACAATTCCAGTAAGCACTATTAGTCTTTAGTGTGCTTTTTTCAAATAGTTTTCTATGTATAAATGTTATTTTTGGACAATTTAGATCATAACTTATAAACTGTTTATAATTTGTGTTTGCCACTCAATATTATATTGGAAGACTCTACGCCATTAATTCTTGCAAATAAATTTAATGTCCACCTGATATTTCATAACTATAATTCATTAGTTGTTCCTCTTTACATAGTCACCTGAAATGCTTTCACTTTTACACTATCATAAAAAATACATTGTGGCCCTGACCAGTTTGGCTCAGTGGATAAAGTGTCTTCCTGTGGAGTCAAGGGTCCCGGGTTCGATTCCGGTCAAGGGCATGTACCTTGGTGGTGGGCACAACCCCAGTTGGGAGAGAGCAAGAGGCAGCTGATTGATGTTTCTCTCTTATCGATGTTTCTGACTCTCTATCCTTCTCTCTTCCTCTCTGTAGAAATCAATAAAATATATTTCTAAAAAAAATTTAAAAATATATATTGTGAAATACAATCTATAAGCATAATTTTTGTTTATATTTTTATCTCTAATAGATTCCTAAGCATAAGAAGTACTGGACCAAAGAACATGACCAGTTATAAAGCCCTTATTGTATACAATCAGACTTCTTTCCAGAATATTCTATATCAATACACACTCACCAGCACTGGGTAATATAACTGTCATAAATCTTTGCCAATTTGTCAGTTAGAAGCATGTTACTGTTTTTAAGTTGTATTTCTTTGATGACTTATGAAATAGAGGAATTTTTAGATATCTAATGTTTTACCTGAGAATTATCTTTTCATTATTTCCCCTATTTTAATACTGGTGTGTGTAGATCATTTTTTGTAAAAATAATTTCTACAATAATGATGATCTGTTATACTGTTTGCAAGTACTTTTCCAGTGTGTTTCATATTTTTATGTAGTTGATCACATTAGTTTTATCTCATGTTTATACCATTGCATTTCACTTAAAATGCTCTTTCCCCATCAAGAGATTAGATATATATTTACTTTTTTGTTTTTCTGTTTTTAAACAGATCTATGTTTTATTTAAAGGCTTTAACACATGGTACTTGGGGTTTCTCTCTCTCTCTCTCTCTCTCTTGATGATGGCATGAGAAGAAAAGAGTTTATTTGAAAACTTCCCATTCAAATATTAAAAAATATTTTATGAACTATGGATGATATTCTTTTAAGTATTATTTTTAAATGGGGTTCTTTTGCAATTTGGTTATACTTGCTTCTTCTTGAGCTTATCTATGCTCATCAGTTTTATTTTATATTTTTAGTTGAATATTTAGTTCATTTATTCTCTGTTTATCTTTGTTTCTTAATATTATAACAATAAAATATTTCAAAAATAAGAATACTGATATGGGGGGGTTCATTTTTATTCTTTCATCAAAAATTTAGAGTGTGTGGAGAGCTCTATGTTTTACCTTTAGGATAAAACTTTGGCTTATATCATAATGAAATACTTTAGTACCTCTATGCCATTTATTGTTCCTATTTTATATATGAGAAAGTTTAGGCCAGTTGACTAAGATCTATAAACAACTTCACATGGCCACTAATCAGTAAAAACAGAATGAAAAACAGTCTGGCTATAAAGAGTATACTCTGTCCAACAAATCATGATGCTTGTGTTTCCTCTTCACTTTAAAAGCAGCTGTTTTATAGGAGATACTGAGAATTTTTCAGTCTTCCTTAAATTGAGTTTTGATTTGTAACATGACCCTGAAACCTAAACATGACAGAAGTTCTATAAATAGTGAATTCTAAAGTTTCCAATAAATCTGGGGAACTTTGTACTGCATCATGCTGTCTGCTTCATCCTCTTCAAAATCTTCTTCCTTCTTGTTTGATTATATCCTTAGATAGTTGTGTTAAAATATAGTATAAGCTCACAATCTAACTGCCAGATATATCTTACTGGAGCCTCAAACATTCACTCAGTTCTGTTTTTTTGGAATGTGACTTTATCATTTCTAAAATCCAATTGAATTCACTTTAATATCTAATTGCATTCACCCGGAAACAAATTAAAAATAGTAAAAATAATGAACTCTGACTTTTATCCTCATCAGCACAAGTGACAAGAAAAAAAAACATGTGGAAATAGACTCTTGAATTCAAGCCTCTGCTCCTTTATGGATCTTCTCTTTATTCCTTTTTTGTATGGGGTAAAACACTATGGCAATTGTTGGGAGAATATCCATGTAAAATTACAGGAAAAATATCTGGAAAATTAGCAGTCATAATACTGTGTTTATGTATACAAGTGGAATGAGTGAGAGAAAGAAAGGAAATGTTATGTATTCATTATATGACTAATAGCAAAAGTCTAGGGTTTATCTGCTTGGGGTTTCCATCAGTCTTACAGAAAACAATCCTGACAGAAAGTACTTGCTTGATCAAATTTATCTACCACAACTGCAATCCCTGTGCTATTCACAGATAAATCAATTATCCAAATGCTAGAGTGGACTCATGGAGCGAAGGAACAATGTGACAGAATTCATCCTGCTTGGCCTGTCTCAGAACCCAGATGTGCAGAAACTCGTGCTGGCTGTGTTTATAGTGATCTACTTCCTCACCATGGCAGGCAACCTACTCATTATAGTGACGATCACCACCAGCAGAGCTTTGGGCTCCCCCATGTATTTTTTTCTTTCTTTCTTGTCCCTTGTAGATGGCTGCTGCTCTACTGTTATGCTCCCCAACATGATATTTGACTTACTCACTGGAAAGAAAACTATCTCCTTCAAAGGGTGCATGACTCAGCTCTTCGCTGAACATTTCCTTGGGGGAGTTGAGATCATCCTGCTCACAGTCATGGCCTATGACCGCTATGTGGCCATCTGCAAGCCCCTGCACTACACAATAACAATGAACGGGCAAGTGTGTGGCCTCCTGGTGGCCTTGGCCTGGGCCGGAGGATTTCTTCATGCTCTGATTCAAATTCTTTTTATAGTCCGGTTGCCCTTCTGTGGCCCCAATGTCATTGACCATTTCATCTGTGATCTTTTCCCTCTGCTAAAACTCTCCTGCTCTGATACTCACATCTTCGGACTTTTTGTTGCTGCTAACAGTGGACTCATGAGTATGTTAATTTTTTGTATTCTTATCACCTCTTACATCCACATCCTTTGCTCCCTAAGAACTCGCAGTAGTGAAGGACGGCAGAAGGCTCTCTCCACCTGCACCTCCCATGTTACTGTAGTTGTCCTGTTCTTTGTACCCTGTATATATGTGTACCTTAGGCCCATGATCACCTTCCCCAGTGATAAAGTGGTGGCTCTGCTTTATACTACGATAACACCCATGTTTAACCCTTTAATCTACACCCTCAGAAACTCAGAGATGAAAAATGCCATGAGGAAGCTCTGGAGCCAAAAACTAATAGAGAAAATAGAAATAAAATCTATTCATATTTTAAGAACAAGTGTGAGTAATAGAAAGAATAGTGGTCTTGTAGTCAAAATAATGTGAGTTTAAGTAGATTTTGTTCCTCTTGCTTTCTAAAATCTTCAGTGGTTTCTCTTTCATAAAATATCAATATTTGATTAAATGATGACCAAAGTTTCCTACAGTTAGAAACTTCTTTGTATTTATGAATTATTGCTCAAAGGGACATTGCTAATCAACATAAAAATGTCACATGTATAGAAAATCTCTGAATTTATGTATCCTGTGGAACAATTCTCTGTAAATCTTCAGGTATAGATAATATAACCAACAGGCTAAGTAATTAAAATATTTAAACAAAGAGGCCTAGTGAATATTTTGTTGAAAATGCTTAGTTTTAATCCCAACTACTATAGTCAAAGTAGATTATTGTAAGAGATAAGGATCAACCAAAAATGAATAGGTTTTGAGGAATGAGAGGGTGTCATTAAGGCAGGACTCATTCCAAAATTAATGCTTCTGTGTTACACAATTCCAGATAGCACCATTTACATTTTAATATGGGCTCTTTCCAAAATAAATTATTTTTCTGCCCAAAACTATAGAGGGATATGAAATTCTTCCAGGTACATTTAGAGAGCAATCTTGCACAAAATTTAACAGGCAGAAAATAATTTATGTAGCCTTTTTTTCTCAAAGACATCCTCTATACCACTTCACCTCCAAACTCGTTTTTTATTGAATGAATGTGTGCCTTAGCTAATAGGAACAAAAGTATCTGGTACAAAAGAAAGAGTTGATAATAGCTGAGTAATCAAGATATATTCAAATTTGAATAGCAAATTTCTATACAACAAAGGAAACAATTAAGAGGGTGAAAAGACTACCTATAGAATGGGGAAACTATTTGCAAACCATAGATTTGGTAAGGGGTTAAAATCCACAATGTATAAATAATGCATATAACTCAAGAGCAAAAATAGCCCCACTTAAAAATGGGCAAAGGACTTGAATGGACATTACTACAAAGAAGATATACAAATGACCAACAAGCAAATGAAAAGATGCTCAAAGTTGCTAATCAGAGGGAAATTCAAATCAAAACCACAATGATATATCATCTCACATCTATTAAAATGGCTATAATCAAAAAGACAAAGAGATAAGTGTTGATAAAGATATGAAGAAGAGAGACCCCTTGTGCTCTGCTAGTAGGAATATAAATTGATACAGCCACTATGGAAAACAGGATGGATGTTCCTCAAAAATTAAAAAATGAAACTTCCATATTGATCCTGTCATCCCACTCCTGGGTATTTATCCAAAAACACTGAAATCAGTATCTCAAGGAATTATTTGTACTCCTATGTTCATTTCAACCTATGCACAATAGCCAAGATGTGGAAACAACCTAAAAGTCCATTGACAGATGCATGGATTTTTTTTAATGTGGTACATACATAGACTATTACCATATTTTCCAGCATATAAGATGACTTTTTAACCCAGGAAAATCTCAAAAGTCAGGGGTCATCTTATACGCCAGAAAATACGGTATTCAGCCTTTAAAAAGAAGGAAACCCTGCCATTTGCGACAACATGGATGAACCTTGAGGTCATTACCCTATATAATAAAAGCATAATATGCAAATCGACCAAACAGCAGAATGACCAGTAGGCAGGGATGGGGCAGGAGAGCAGGCAGCACCAGGCAGGCCAAGGCACTGTGCCAACGGGCAGAGGGAGAGCACAGCAATGGGGGTGGGGGGGGGGGCGGGATGGTGGTGACCAGCGGTGGTGGAGGGGAGATAAGGTGGGCTGGCACTATCCCCTGATTGGCCCATCTGGTTGCCTCCCACAGAGGAAGGCCAGGCAGCAGAGGCAAGGTGATGGGGCAGTGCCATCCCTTGATTGCCCATCCAGTCACCTACCACAGAGGGAGGCCAGGCAGCAGTGGCGGGGTGACGGGATGGTGTGGTCCCCTGATCAGCCAGCCTGATTGCTTCCTGCAGAGGACATCCCCTAAGGACTCCCAGACTGTGAGAGGGCACAGGCCAGGCTGAGTGTGAGCCCGCACCGCCCCCCCTCCCCCCAGTGCACAAATTTTCATGCACTGGGCCTCCAGTTCTAAATAAAATAAGCCAGTGAGAGAAAAACAAAGTGAACTAACAAGCAAAATAGAGACAGCCTCATAGAGTGGAGTGGTGAGGGGGTTGAAGGCCTGAGTGGGGAGTGGGTGGAAGGATTGAGAAAAAAAAGAGAAAAAAACTCATGGGCCGGCTGGGGTGGCTCAGGGATGAAGCATGGACCTATGAACCAGTGGTCATGGTTCAATTCAATTCTCAATTCCTAGTCAGGGCACATGCCCAGTTTAGGCGGCGGGGGGAGGGGCGGGGGGGCATGCAGGAGGCAGCCAATCAATGATTCTCATCGCTGATATTTCATTCTCTTTCTCCCTCTTCCTTCCTCTCTGAAATTAATAAAAATATTTTTTAAAGAGAGAAAAAACTCATGGACACAGACAACAGCGTGGTAACTGGCAGTGGAGATTGAAATTAGGGGAAAATGGAGGAAGGCACAGGGGGGATAAATGGTGATGAACAGAGACTTGACTTGGGGTAGTGAATACATAATACAGTATACAGATATGGTGTGGAATTGTACACCTGAAACCTGTATAATTTTGTTAACCAGTAGCACCCAATAAATTCAATAGAAAAGGAAAAAATGACAACGCATCATTCACCCCCAAAAAAGGAAAGAAAACAAATACTGCATAATTCTACTTATATTATATATCTAACTCATAGAAGCAGAAAGTAATAATATTGGTTTCCAGGGGTTGATGGAAGAAGGTGGAGGAATGAGCAGTAATTGTTTAATGGACATAGAGTTTCATGTTGGGAAGATGAAAACATTCCGGAGATGGTTGGTGGTACTGTTCACATAGCAATTTGTACATTTAAAATGTTTGAAATAGTACATTTATGTTGTATATTATTTACCACAATAACAAAATACTGGGGAAGAGGGACAGATTGAGTGAGTTGATAACAAACAGGAGCAAACTTGTTAACTCTTGAGGATAAAGCTAAAGACATTGCTTCTGTTTCTGGTTCTGGACTTCAGGAGTGTGTCAATTTGATTTAAAGGTACAAGTTGATAACAAAGAAAGGTGATTCTGTGCTGGAGTGCAGCCAGCTCTTCGTCACCTCAGAATCAGAGGAAGATTCACTTTTCACAGTGTTTCCATTCTCTACCTCTGATATGTTGTCTTTATACAAGAGTGCTTGGTTGAATGTTTTTTTCTCCATGGCTATTATGTGAAAACATAGTACTTTACTGTATTTCCCCAAGCTTCTCACTGTGTGGGGCAGAGAGAAAAGTCATATTCCCCTGAATATATCTTGAGACTCATCTAGCTATTCATCCCAAAGGAAATAGATATATCTATGACTTGTATATCACTCAATCTTTGATAGCTAGAAATACTGCCATCTAAGGCCTCTCAGTCAGTCACTAATAAGAATGTCACTATTTCCCAGGTTTATCTGGCACATAACCTTTCCATGCTTGGAGCAACCATATCATTCAAAACAGTTTCCAGAGAGAAATCCAGTCTCTGAATTCTGACCTATGCCAAACAACACCACATATCCTATGCCAGGTTCACCAATGTCAAAATGAGCAACAAAGCCCTATAATGAGTTTTCCGACTTCCTGTACCCAGGTCCCAACCTAAAATAGAGTCAGAGACTCAAGTGTAACCAAAGCTCAACTTCATTTCTAAAACTCCAATGAGATTTGTGGGTACCAAGTGGGAGTAAATGAAAGACTTTATTTAAAGCTTCAAGATATATTTCAACAGAACCAATTACTAATTCTCTGAGGACTGGAGAGGTCAATGCAACAAATCCTGCACTTCTTGAAAGCTTATTTAAATATTTCTCCAGAGTCAATGAAGAAATAACTGCAAAAAAAAAAAAGGACATTTAAGTAAATGACAGTAGCAGAGCCATGTGCCAACAATCTGAAGATTAGTATGGGAAACACTGTCCTAAGCTTTGGGGTTTTGAAGAAAGGCTTAAATCAGGAATGAAAAAAATTCTCTCTCGAGTGTTCATGACCTTGTTGAGAAAATAAAATTTAGCACAACTGACTTGAGAAAACATTGTCCAATCAAGTTTATTTGATTCATTTAAACATTTTATAGTTTCATATACCAGTTTTATCTAATTTAAAGAATTTTTATTGCTCCCATTATTTTTAATTTAGATTGAATATAGTTCTAAATATCTGAAAATATATATTTTGAAGATGTAGTTAGACATATATAGGAAGCCAAGAAAGTGGGGAGAAATTAAATCCTTGAACTACTAAAGTTTCCAAACTGAAAAGCCTCATTTTCTGAGTGACCTTGGTCATACTGATAATGTAAACCAAAACAAACTAAAGTGCCCAAGATTGAGAAAATTGTCTCAAGAGATAAGGATTCCAGTGTCAGGCTGGTTAGCTCATGGAGTCTCTTTGCAGATATGCCATGAGGAGAAGAAAACAATGATGGAGCTAACTTTGCAAATGGAGGAACTCACAATCAACTAGATCCAGGTTAATGATAACTACATCATTTTCTCCAAATTTTAAGCAGATTGACTTCACTTAGTTTATTTTCACTGAAGTAGTTTTTGTACTTAGAGTGTGAATTAAAGATTAATCTTTTTCTCTAAAAATGAAATTGGGCACAATGACATGAAGCTATCAATCAAAAGCACTGTCTGTACTACTGCCAGATAAGACACTGTTGAGAAATACTGAAGCCATTTATACAGCATTATGGTTAACATTTATGTCTCACTAAGTTGATGGATTCTGCAGGTTTCTGTTCTAATGACTTGAAATTGTCTTCTTTATGACTGCCCTGTTGCCACAATGAAGTCAGAATTTGTAAATTAAATCTATCAAAAATGATGAATCATATAGTCAACATCTGTAGGAGTGATAAATAGAGAAGAAACAACTAAGAGACTTAGCATTCCTAAAAACTAAACATGCCTTTCCTTTATGGAAGCTTAGAGGTTATGATGCTGACATAGGAAAAATATGTGGTTATGTGATTTGGCAGGGACTAGAGAAAGGAGAGAGAGGGGGAGAAAATAAAATACCTTTGCGTATCAACAACCTGTACTCATTCTAGAAAACCCATGCATAGATCATTCCCCAAAAAAAGAATGTATTTTTATATATATTCAATATTTCCACCAGTTAGCAATGAAACTTCAAGTGCATCTTAATTAATTACACATGCCAAAAGCAAAAAAACAAAAGTGTATAATTTTAAGTGAGCCTATCATTTCTGTCCTGTCAACAGGAAACTTCATCACTCATTTAAATCCATTTGTAAAACATAAGTAGGATAATATATCTAATTATTTGATGAAAGGCTAATTAAATATTGAAAACTTTTCAGGGAAATTTGCATCACTTAATTAAATGTCCACATTTAATGGTGTGGAAAGGATCAGCGTGAACGAGTCATGTTGAGCCAGACACAGCAACTAGGGCTGTTGAGTGAACGCTGCTCCATGAGCTGTTAAAAAGATAGTTCCTTGGCATTTTGAAGGGAAAAGACTTCATCTGAAGCTCTGGCTCTCTATGTATACGTGCATTCATTTGGCAGAGAGAAATAACAGCTCACAACACATTTGATATAGATATAGTAAGGCAGTACTTCATATCTGATACACAGTCGACTTTTTTCCTATTCAGTTATTTGTAGACTTATTTCTGAATGAATCCATGCAGATTTTTTTTATCTTATTGAAAGTATTACAGATGTCCCCTTTTCTTCCCCATTGGCCTCCTCCACCTCCTGCCCACCCCCACCGCCAGGCCTTCACTGCACTATTGTCTGCATCCATGGGTTATGCACATATGCACACAATTCTTCTGCTAATCTCTTACTGCCCCTCCTCCTCCCTTCCTCCTGAGATTCCTCTCTGTAAAAGAATATTGTGTTCACATAACCTATATGTATTCATGCCAATAGGCAAGTATACCTTCAAAATAATTGTTCCTAATGAGATGTCCCCAAAAGTGAAAGCAAGCCATCTAAAAGACTTTTAGAGCAATAAAGAAAGTTTGGAAGTCAACCACAAATCAACATTTACAAGAACACCTTGCTTTTATTGTGGTGTCTGTAAGGTGTTGTCACTATTTAATTAATATAGGAGAAAATTTAACCTACTTCCATTCTTCTTTATAGTTATCTACAAAATGACAGAGGTGAGTGGAAGGGGTAGCTCCATCAATCCCAAAGACCAGGTCTAAAGAAGTGATAGACTATTTTAGTACTGAATTTAAAATATCATCATTCAGAAATTCTGTGATCTTTCCAGATGGACCAAGCTGAATCAATGAGAAGGACAAGCAATGTAACAGAATTCATCCTACTGGGCCTGACCCAGAATCCAGAACTGCAAAAAAAAAAAATCTTATTTGTTGTGTTTTTAATCATCTACTTGATCACACTGATAACCTGCTCATCTCAGTCACCATCTTCATCACTCCAGCCCAGAGTTTGCCCATGTACTTTTTTCTGTCCTATTTGTCCATTTTAGATGGTTTCTATTCTTCTTCCATAGCCCCCAAAATGATCTCTGACTTGATCTCTGAAAAGAACACCATATCCTTCAATGCTTGCATGTCTCAGCTCTTTGCTGAACATTTCTTTGCTGAAGCTGAGATCATCTTGTTAATTGCCATGGCCTATGACGGCTATGTAGCCATCTGCAAGCCCTTGCACTATATGACTCTCATGAGCCAGCCTGTGTGTGGTTTCCTCATGGGAATGGCTGGAGTTTTTAGGGCTTCTTCATGGAGGGATCCAGGTTTTGTTCATAGTCCAGTTATCCTGTGGCCCTAATGTCATCAACCATTTTATGTGTGATTTAATACCTCTCCTGGAGCTAGCCTGCACAGACACTCACACTTTGGGGCCCCTGATTACTGCCAACAGTGGGTCACTGTGCTTGCTTTTTTTTTCTATGCTGGTTGCTTCCTGTAATTATCATGTGCTCCCTCAGGACTCACAGCTCTAAAGGGCATAGCAAAGCCCTGTCTACATGTGCCTCTCATGTCACTGTTGTCCTCTTATTTTTTGTACCTTGTTCATTCCTGTACCTAAGACATTTAACTTCCTTCCCCACTGACAAAGCCATGACTGTGTTTTGCACCATAGTAACTCCCATGTTGAACCCTTTAATCTACACCCTCAGAAATGCAGAAGTAAAAAATGTCATAAAGCAGCTCTGGGAGCAAATAATGAATACTAATAATGAATAAACCTTGTGATTGTAATATTTAGGCCAAAAAATATTGTGATATTTTGTAGATATTTATTCCCCTTCTTAGTTGATTAAATTTGGGACAGTCATAATTGACTGGACCATTTTTCTTCAGGAGTCCACATGTTGTGGGCAGGGCTGACATATCCATTAAGGCATAGTCAGCACAAAGCTTAGAGCCCAAAATAGTTGCATGAGCCCATGAAATGGTTTTTTTTTTACTTTTAAAATAATAAGAAAAAATAAATATAATCAAATATAACTTTGGTGGGGTCTTTTAATATGTTTTTATTGATTTGAGAGAGAGAGAAATATTGATGAGAGAGAGAGAGAAATCAATCAGCTGCCTCTTGCATGTCCCCCACAGGGGATCAAGCCTACAAACCAGGCATGTTCCCTGATCAGAAATCAAACCTGCGACCTGTTGGTGCATGGGATGATGCTCCAACTAACTGAGCCACAAGAGGCAGGATCAAATAAAACTTTAGATTTTAGTCATCTTTACATAATACAGTTATAAAATATAATTTTTAATCTTTTATGGAGGAAAGGACCCATGAGGACAAAAGTATCAAGGGCCTACAAATGTCATAATGTTGCCCTTACTGTAGATATGAAATGGATCAACAGCAATATTCTTAAACACACTTTATACCCAGCACTATAGCTAGAATGAAGTTTTATTTTAAAGGAGGGAAAACAATGGTCAACAATGAACCACATGAACAATGGTGATCCCACAAAATTATAACAGAGCTGAGAAATTCCTATCAGCTAGTGACATTGTAGCTGACATAACATTGTAGGGCAACACATTCCTCACATCTTTGTGGTGCATCTGGTGTAAACAAACCTACTGTGCTGCCAACCATATAAAAGTATAGCACACACAATTATCTTAGTGCATAATACTTGATAATAACAAGGGGCTATAATACTGGTTTGTACATTTACTATACTATACTTTTATCATTACTTTAGAATGTACTCTATTTAAAAAAATGCTATAGAACAGTATGCCATGTTATGCCAGCAGCAACCTCAAACATCTCATGCTTACTACCTCTCTTAAAATTGGATCCTTTTCTTTTGTGCTTGGTTTAATCGCACATTGTACAGGCATGTAGACTATAATCATCCTATATAATAAAACCCTAATATGCAAATCGATCAAATGGCAGAATAACCGGTCACTATGATGCACACTAACCACCAGGGGGCAGATGCTCAACACAGCAGCTGCCCCCTGGTGGTCAGTGCACGCCCACAGGGGGAGCACCGCTCAGTCAGAAGCCGGCGCACCAGTGCTGCAGCAGCACTAAGCCATCAGATATACCCCAAGGGCTCCTGGACTGGGAGAGGGCACAGGCCAGGCTGAGGGACACCCCGCCCCCACACTGCATGATTTTGTGCACCAGGCCTCTAACTAGGCTATACATGGTCATGTAAGAACAAGTATGTGTCATGGAACTAGACAACAATGATCACAAATCTGGATTAGAGAAAAGAATCTATATCATGAATATAATGAAAATCTAAGAGATTTGAAAATGGCCTGATGCTTTGAAGTCAGAGTTTAAGAGCTTTGGATCAAATAAGCTTGATTTCTCTTCTTGTCCCCAGCTCCAATGAGCCTTGTGGAAGCAAGTTACTTTACCTCTCTACTTTTTTTTCTTTTTTCATTTGTAAAAGGGAAATGGCATTACATATATCCTTAAGTTGTAAGAATTAAGTGATCTAAATTGGAAAGTAGTCACCTGAAAGATAGTGGAAATTGCTCAGACACTACTACAGCCTTCAGAGATTACACCATAACACAAGGTATGCTGGGGACTGCAATGCCTGGCAGCAGAGCCCAAGGTCACTGCCACTGTCATTCACTAGCCATGATTATAGGAGGGTCATACGTCTGCCTCAGCCTAACTTCACTTCAATATGTGTCATAAATATCATCCATTTACAAGTAGGGCCAGCATAGAAGTGAGTTATTATCTCCAATATGGAAATTTCATGGGGCCAGTGAGCAGGTCTCTGTACACTAAGAACTAGCTCATCAACATCTCCCTATTCTGGGATTAAAATGCCCTTAAATATCTGCATTACCCATGGAGAGAGGTTTAGAGTGATTTGAGATCTGAGCAAAACTTGTTTGAAAAGCTCTCATGAATGATGGATCCTGTCAGTTCCAGTCCTGCAGAAGGAGGAGAAGGGGGAACCCAAGGCCAGAAAACAAAAAAACTATCTGTACAGAGTTTGTGATTTCTGGGGAAGAGCTCAGAAACTTGCTTTCAGGAGGTTTCTCACCCAGGGATTCAAAAATTATGTAATGCTGACATGTCTCATGCTCTTGGGACTTGTATCAGGTTAGATGTCACTTTATATGAAGGCCTTTGAAAAATAGATGCTCTGCCATAATTTCTTATGAGTAACCATCTTATAAATATATGCGAGCAATTGTATGTTTAAAAAAATCAAATTTAAAGATCTAATTGTAGTTCCCAAGAAAGATAGAATGAAACAGGATAATATAAAAATAAAGATGATGATGATGATATAATGATGATTGCTAATGTTTATTGAGCACGTTCTGTGAATAAAGTCATGACCTAAGTACTTATTTTGTGTGTTTTTAGGCAGCAAATTTCTGAACTTAATTTCTTTCTGTCCTTAATTTATTTGTAAGTTAATTGGGCCATTGTTAATCATGATTCTGACAACCAAAAACAAGGACAAAAAAATGTTTATAATAAAAATAAAAAATACACACATACACACACGTACACACAAAGTGCAATGGGATCAGTCCTTTATGCTATTTGAGGTTGTGACCGTACTGAAAATAAAGGTACTTTTCAAATTTCAACTAAGGTAAGTATGCTTTTCTAGAAAGTCCCATGATAAAATTGTGTCAAGCTGGCAAAAATGTTATTTTTAAGCAAGTCTCATCATGATTTCATATTTCTTAGCTAACAGAAAAATTAGCTTAGTTATAATTTTACTATCTAACAGCAGAAACGAATAAGTATAGAATTGAAGTCTCATTTATATGTAGTGATTATTAATTAGACTTAAACATGTGAAAAAGTGAAAGAAGACATTATTTATTTTGCCCAAGAACTCAGCAACAGTTGTTTTTGCTAGATGTAGAATTGGGGGATCAAACCATTATTTCCTAATGATCTCCTGAATTTATTGACTACTGAAGACTAATTTTTAGTACTTCCAGTTTTTTCCATGGTGTAAAAAGTGGATATGATGAATTACAAATTATCTGTCAAACAAAATACAAGTTTATTACAAATTATGGGAGCCTACAATCAAGGGTGAAGCCTGGGAAGGGATATAGTCAGAGTCTGTGAAACTAGAAAAAGAATGGGATGAACATGAATGGATGTTTCAGATTCCAGGATACTAGAATCCCTTGGAGTTTGAAATAGAAAAAGGAAGAATTAAAGTCCACTTTGCATCATTGGCCAAAAATAAACCACTCTGTTCTTAGCACAGCATGTTTGAAACTTAGTAGAGATAGAAAAGCAAAAGAAAGCGACACTTGATTAATCAATTAATCTCATGGAAGGTTAGGAAAAAGTTGAGGTATATATAATAATCTCAGGTAAAATGTGTTGGGGTATGTGTGCCAGAAATATGATCAGGAACTTTACATAGATTATCTAATTTAATTCTTAAAATAACACTTTAGACATTATTATCTTTATTTATTTTAAAGACAAGCTTCAGACACTACAGAGATTTGGCCACTTGCTTAAGGTCATGCCATTTCCTTATACACAGGAAATAAGAATCAGACAGAGATTGACCTTGCTGCAGAGCCAAGATCTTCCCCTCTCTGCTGTAGATAGCAGCCTGCTGATCTCACAAAAGCTGGAAACAGAAATGGAAGCCAAACCTAGAAGCACACAGACTCCTATATGTAGTGAAATGTGAAGTTTTTTGCGTTCAGTTGTATTTTGCTCACATTTTTACGATGCAATTATTGCACAGAGTCAAATGATATTAACAAGGATTGCTATTGAAAGATCTGGATGATGAATCACAAATAACTGATTTTGAGTTTAGGCACATCAAAGCTAGAGACACTTGATTAATCAATTAACCACATCAGGGGATATTTTTCTCATTTCTGAAACAAGGATAATAATCATTCATGCCCTCTATATTTCATATAGTTATTTTATAATCAAAGTATGCAGTTCAAGTGAAAAGAGTAAGTAAACCATAGAAGTGTATGATGATGAATGGATGGATAAGATTAAATAAATTGATATATGGTAACAAAAAAGTTTTTGTTTGCTCCACTCGCAGCAATAAAATCATTTCTATTTCCTGCTTTGCCACTCATGATCCACCTGCAGTTTTTTACTATGTGAAGAGCTTTTTCATGGCACTTTTTACCTCGTCATTTCTCAGGGTATAAATGAGTGGATTCAACATAGGCGTCAGAATACCATAAAACACAGCCATGCTTTTGTCTATCGGTAAAGTAAATGAAGGACGCACATAAGTAAACACACAGGGCACAAAGAACAGGGCAACAACAGTAAAGTGGGCCCCACAGGTGGAGAGGGCCTTGCGTCTCCCCTCTGCAGTGTGGGACCTCAAGGAGCGCAGGATGACAATATAAGAGGCAGCCAGCATGAGAAAGTTCAACAGGCAGATCGCACCACTGTTGGCAACCACCAGCAGACTGGTGACGTATGTGTTGGTGCAGGCAAGTTCCAGCAAGGGGTACAAGTCACAGACAAAGTGATTAATTATGTTGGGCCCACAGAAGGGCAACTGAAGGACCAGCAGGAGCTGAACCAATGAATGCAGGAAGCCCCCAAGCCAGGTCACTCCCAGCAGCAGGGCACAGAGATGCCTGGTCATGATAACTGGGTAGTGCAGGGGCTTGCAGATGGCCGCATAACGATCGTAGGCCATCACCGTGAGCAGAATGATCTCAGCACCTCCCAAAAAATGGGCTCCAAAGAGCTGAGCCATGCAACCCTCAAAAGAGATGGTTCTCCCCTCGTACAAGGAGTCAGCGATGAGTTTAGGGGCCAGAGAAGAAGAGTAACAGGTGTCTATAAAGGACAGGTTGGCCAAGAAAAAATACATGGGGGAATTCAGGGTGGGGCTGGAAGTGATGGTGACCACAATGAGCATATTGCCACACACTGTGACTACATAAGTGACCAAGAAGACCACAAAAAGAACTCTCTGTATTCCTGGGTTCTGTGACAGTCCCAGCATGAAAAATTCTGTGATATTGTTTGATATTTCCATAGTCCAAGGACACAGAGAATGCAGGTACAATATCACCTATAAATCAACAGAGAAACATAATCACATTACTGATTCCGGATGGAAATATTGCAAGGTTTCTTTTACCTACACCCATTTCCCTTTGCCCCTTTTAACTCTTTCTGTTCCAAAATTCTTATACCAATTTAGTGTGTTAATCACAAAATGTCAGCATATGTCTATACGCTAACTTCAGCATCAGTGGGTACTATATATCTAAGTTATTACATGAAAATAATAATTTAATTAGCCATATTTTAATTTATTTTGCTACTACTGAAATTGATCTTTTGGCAGATATTGGTTTTCCAGTTCATTGAGAGTCCCTCTCTGAACATTTTCAGCAAGGCTCCCCCTAGACACAATGGCACTTGAGAAAACTATGGACATTCCAAATCTCCTGAAACTTCTGCACCGAGTCCACATATTAAATCTTTCTTCTTGGACTGTGCAATGAGGTTTGCTACACTTTCTGTTGCAGGTATTTCCAATAGTAACACAAAGTGAAGTAAAACCAACTAAAGCAAGGATTGGGAGAAACTGATAAGATTGCAGCTGGAGACTTGCCCAACTTCTCCACTTCTCTCCTTGCTCATTTAATCCCACTCCATGCACGGACTACGGACAAGTTCATGTCTAGGAAGCCAACTTAAATTACTCCTCCCCCTTGCTTTATATATTCTACATACTCTGCATTTTGCTTTTCTTTAGCTTGGTAAAATTCTTCTGGTTAAAGCTACTAGTCCTTCTGCAGTTTACAGGGAGGAGTCAAAGGTTAAAGAAATTAAAAAGTTTGGTGAGCATCAGTGAAGGATTCTATTAAATGATTATCTGTGCGTTCTCTACATAAATGAAGCTATGGGGAGAGGGAGAAGAGATGGCCTGTCTTACTCAGCTGCAAATTACAGTCTCATCCAGCAGAATATGCCTACTAACCCTTTACTCTCCTAACACTATGAAGGAAGGAAATATCTGTGCCTGTCTTAGTTTTGAGAGACACATAATCTATCATTCCCCTGAAAACACAGCCCTTCTTAAAGTAGCTAAAAATCTCAGCTTGATGAAGATCTGATGCTCAGTGTGATGGGAATTAAAGGAAAATCATTAAGTGTCAGAGAAAGAAAGACACACCCAGATGTAAGAAACACTGGAGAGAAGAGTTCTGTGTTGATCAGGAAGCTGCCTTTTTCTCTCTCCAAGCTTTGTTGCAAGAAGGCAAATACGGCTTCTGCAAGTGACAAGCTTGATGGGGACTTTTTCAGAGTAGAACTTTATGGCCAAGAGCACAGATAACAGTAAAAAGAGCCAATGCCTGTGCAATGCTTAGTCTTGGACAAGCACTGTTCTAACTGCCCTACACATATCAGTTCATATAATGCTCACTTCATGCCCAGGAGGTAAGTCACTGTCTTTATCCTTATGTTGCAGGAGAAAGTCGGGCACACATTCAGCAACTTACAGACGCATATCCAGCTAATAAGTGACAGAGCTAGCAGGCACTCTAGCTAAGGAGTCCGTGGGCTTTGTTGTATATCCTGTCACTTACCAGTAAGCTCATCTGGGTTTGACTCCTTCCTCTGCCACTTATTGACTGTCAGTATAAACTGGGAATACTGCTCTACCTTGAGATTGCAGAGAAAAGTAAATAAAAATAGCACATATTGAGTGTTTATACTGAGCCTGGATGTGACAAACATTTAATAAAGGGCACATCTGATATCACCATCATCAACACCACTGGCATGTGGCTTAGGAACCAAGGACCTACATACTGTACTCAAGACCAAGCAGGTATTGATATGAGTACAATTTTATTATAAATATGAAAAAATCCATAATCCAGATCTCCATACAGAAGACAAGAATAGAAAAATATAATCAATGTGAATAGTAGACAGTTTAGTTAACTAATACATTTATATGCCCCCCCAAAAAAATGTTCAGCTGGTTCATTGCTGTGATTCAAATTTATGGAAGTAAAAAATAAATTATTTGTTAAAAATTAACAAAGAATAAAAAGCTCCTGTTTGAGTTATCCAGGAAAAGTAAAATTATTTCATAGAAAGTAACGCAAATTTTAGTAAAATTATCCCACCACATTTTTATTTGAGTTGCATTTTATTTTATTTGTCTATAGAAAACTTACATTGACTGGATCTAAGAACATCAACAGATGACCAGGATTGGTTTGATTTATACCTTAACATTATGGAATGGTGAGGCTGGTCATCTAGGCCAGCTCCAAGCACAGCATCCCAAATTTTCCTGTTCCACGTAACTAAACTCCGGAATGAAATTTGAAGTATGTTTTAAATTGAGACAAAGCATAGCTGAGGCAATTGCTATCAATTGCAGAAATTCATCTGAACTAAAACTTTCTTAGAACAGCAGCTGGTGAAACCCGAAAAAGTTGTCATTCACTTACGAGCAGCTGGGAATTCGTTTTGTGATCCATTTCCTTCTCACTTGCTGAAGAAGCCTATGACATTTAAAATCATCTTTTCCAATTGTCTCCATTTTAAAGACAGTGGGTTGAAGACTCAGAGTTTAGGAGCCGCTTGTCCAAGATCACATGGGTAATTCGTGGCAGAGGCATGCCTGGCTCCCAGGTCACTCGTGGCTCCTGGTCACTCAAGTGCTCTTTCCAATATAAACAACCCCTTTGTCTTTGAAATGCCAAATAAAGCCCTACTGCTAAATGAGAGAGAAAGTTTCCAGAAGCAGCTGACTTCCTAGCCCTGCTTTCTGCTAATCCTCATCAGCACCATGTGAGAGGAACCTTTCTCCTTCCCCTGAACAGGGTTATTTATAAGATGAGAGTGGTAACAGTGGAGTTTCCGATGTGTGTGCTTTCCGCCTCTCTGAGGGAGACTCATTCTCCCCTCGCAGGACCATTGCAGATGCAGCATTAGAACTAGTTTTTGCTTTGTTCAGAGGTCCGAACCATGTTGATGCCATCATTTAATTATTCCCTTCAAATACAGTTTTGGTCTCACAAGGAGTGATCTCTACATTCTCCCTCCTAGAAGTACCCTTTGTCCTTCTAGTGTATACATGAATAGTCCACACATTGTCAGGAGGAAAAGGGAATTACAATATTTCGGAAACTGGTATTAAGGGTTATCTTTAGGAAAATTGCTAACTGGACAAAAGTAAAAACCAACAGCATTTATTGAGCATCTTCTGTGTTCTAAGCATGGGGACTAGCCCTTTTCACGTACATCATCTTTTCACGTACATCATCTCTTTCATCTCCCCCCATAAGGATGTGAGAAAAGTATCTTTCCCATTTATCCACACCGCTACTGTGTGGTGTGCTGAAAGATCAGAGAAAGGAGGGCCAGAAGGACCTGAATTGAAATTGCACTTCCACCATTTCAACCATTCAATAAGTTCTTTTTCAGTCACTTTGTTAAATGCCAGGAATATCAGAGTGAATAAAATGGACATGGTCCCAGCAGCTTATATTCCAAAAGGGGGAGAACTGCCTCCAAACCAAAGCAGGGCATAAGCAAAATAATTATTAAAGCAAAAACATGGAATGTATTCATATATAAATACATTTCCAATCTTGATGATATCGATACGCATGTTTAATAATTATTGATATGTGCAGCTCATTTTTCTCCATAAAATTTATAACCATTTACATTTTCAGTATTCTTGCCTATTCAGCATGTGTAATTCCTAATACTGAATGAGTCCTACTCTAAGCCTTCTCCAAACGTGCTGCTTGAAAGCTTCCAGGAAAAAAATCACAAACTAAGATTTTGTCTGCTATCAATTTATCACCAACTTCAAAAGGCTCATCAACATTGCCCAGCAATCCTAGTACATCAACACATTTTTCTACTTCTCAAGGACCATTTAAAAGTTTCTTCAAAATTCTGTTCCCAACCACAAGTCTCCACTCTTCACTTGGTTTTTTAACTTTATTTTTCAATTATAGTTTACATTCAATATTATTTTGTATTAGTTTCACGTGTACAGCATAGTGGTTAGACAATTATAATTTATAAAGTGGTTCCCCCCACATGTCAAGTACCCACCTGGCACAATACATGGTTATTACAATATTATTGACTATACTAGAGGCTCAGAGCATGAAATTCATGCACAGGATGGGGGGGGGCCTCAGCCCACCTGCAACGATGCAAGCGTTCCATGCCCGGCCTGGCTAGAGGCCCTCCACGGCCAGGCACGGAATACTTGCTTTGTTGCTGGGACAACGACTCAAGCATTCTCCCCACCCACCCCCCACCAGGCACTCTGTGCCCACTGCCCAGAGGCCCTCTGTGGCTGAGGTGGCTTGCTTGCCCTGTCACCACAGTGATGAGACAAGCATTCCTCCAGGCCACTCACACTGCCTGCTCTCAGTGGCCACCCACCCTGGGACTGGGGGACTCTAGCAGGGTTGAGAGGACTGGGCACTGCCATCTCGTGGTTATGGGTGCCACCATCTTTGTGATGGAGTGATGGTTAATTTGCATATTACCCTTTTATTAGATAGGATTCCCTGTGCTCTAGTTTATATCCCCATAACTATTCTGTAACTACTAACATGTACTTCTCAATCCCTTCACCTTTTTCACCCAGTGTCCTAACCTCTCCCCGCTCTGGCAGCAGTCAGTCTGTTCTCTGTATCTATTAGTCTGTTTCTATTTTATTTGTTTATTTTGCTCATCTGATTCCACTTATAAGTGAAATCAATGGTATTTGACTTTACCTGCCTGACTTATTTCACTTAGCATGATACTCTCTATATCCATGCTGTCACAAATGGTAAGATTTCCTTCTTTTTATATGGCCATGCAGTATTCCATTGTGTAGCTGTACCACAGCTTTTTTTATCCACTCATCTACTGATGGGGACTTGGGCTGTTTCCAGATCTTGGCTATTATAAATAATGCTGCTATGAACATAGATATACATATATTTTTTCTGATTGGTATTTTGGGATAACTCCAAAGCAGGCCCCTGTAGAAATCAAGTAAATGAACCTACCTGGTTGCCTCAATTCTTAACGTTATTTTCTAAACATTTTGCAGTCAGAAAACTGACTCACTTGCATATGTCACCACAGAGTTTTGTTTCACTAACAACATCTAAATGTAAAGTAATCCAAGAAATATATAGAGTATGTTTATAGCTCTAAAAGTGCAAATCTTGGTTTGAATTGTTCTTCAGCAAAATTGAGGTTGCAGTAATTTTTAAAAAAAGGAAATTTATATAAAACTTTAGACAATAAATAAATAAATAAATGAAATTGAGGTTGCTGTGTAGGCTAACACCCTCATGCTAAAATTGAGCTATTGCCTTCATTTCTACCAGAAAAGTTCAGATAGTAAATGAAGTAGAAAAGCTTTCCTGGGACCCCCACAGGATCACATTGACAGGGAAAAAAAGCATAAATAAACTTCTGTTGCTGAGTGCCACCATCTTTCCACATACCCCAGCATGCCAGCACCAAGAGGTAAAATGAATGAACACAAAGTTCCACAGCTAGAAGATGACAGGGTCATGACGATGTGTCCAAGTGATTCCCTCCCTGAAGTCTATGCACTTTTCACTGAACCACTGGTTCAGTGAAAGGAAAGGAGCTCAATTTTTCAGAGGTGGCTACTACCTCTGTTGATAATGTCTTCTGTTTATCAACAGAAGAAGGAAAGGAGCTCAATTTTCAACATTCTCCTAAGTACAGACAGCTATGAAAGGGCTATGGTTAACACCATGGAGTATTAGTGGATCAGATGAAGTACAACAGTAGTCTTTTTCTTATCCTCACCTAATGATATGATTTTATTTATTTAGAGAAAGAAGGGAGGGAGAGAAGAGAGAGAGAAACATCCATCGGTTACCCCACAACCGAGGTATGTGTCCCAACAGGGAATTGAACTCACCACCTTTTGGTGTACAGGATGATGCTTCAACCAACTTAGCCACACTGGCCAGGGCCATGATCCCACATTCTTCCAAAGACTTTTAAAAGAAGGTGATTTATTCAACCCAGATTAATTAAGCTGATGTAAAAACCTTCTGAGAATATTGCTTTCAAGATATGAGAGGCTATTTCTTTTTTTTTTCTTTTTTTTTCTTTTTTACATTTTTTTAAATTACATAAAGCTTTACACAGATTAGTACATATATTTCCTTTTTCCCCCTGCCCTCCTGCCCGCCTCCCCCACCCTCCAGTGCTCTGTGTCCATTGGCCATGCTTAAACGCTCACACAAAAGTCCCTTGGCTGATCTGTTACCCCCCCCCCCCGCAACGTCCCTGTCCTTGTTACTGTAATTTGACAGTCTGTTTGATGTTGCTCTGCCTCTGCATCTATTTTTGTTCACCAGTTTATAATGGTTATTATTATCCATAGATGAGTGAGGACATGTGGTATTTTTCTTTCATTGACTGGCTTATTTCACTTAGCATTATGTTCTCCAGCTCCATCCATACTCCTGCAAATGCTAAGAACTCC
>PVJC01013504.1:0-37853 GCA_004026665.1 Murina feae | reverse complement strand
CTGATCAAGCCTCAAAATTTTATTTGTCCAGCAGGTCAATATATACTTTAGGAGATGGGGGTGGGTAAGGAGGTCCATGGGAATTAGCCTATCTGCAGACTCTGGAATGGCAGTCGTTACTTCAGGGCAGGAGATGTCTATCTTTGGCTGTAGGCCACAGGTCTGGTGACTAGAAGGTTTTACTAAAACTTTTTAAGTTGGCTTTGTATAAATCAATCTCTTTTATGGTTCCCAACAGAATTAGGTTGGCTTTTGAACTCAGTCAGTGACTAGACCTGCCTGGAGGATAGGTGCTAAGGGCACCTAAGACTTCCCGCATATCCTCAGGACTCGCTTGAAGGCTAAGTCAAAGGGCAGAAGGTCCTAGTGTGTCTAGGCTGGTCTTCTACACCCTAGAAGCTCCACTACTTGTTTTATGTCCCAGGGCAGTTGGGATTTTGTTACCCGTTAGGGTACAGGAGCTACCCAGAGGCCACACCGTCAGGTCAGACACAGGCATGCTTCCCGCCATACAGCAACTGTGCTTTTCATTGTGAGAAACTGCCGAACTGTTTAACAGCAGCTGCACCACTTTATATTCTCGCCATCAGTGAATGAGGGTCCCAATTTCTCTATACCCTCACCAATACCTGTTATTATCTATCGCTATTACAGTCAACCTAATGAGAGACGTGGTGGTCACAGATTGCCTGGCAGTCCATCTGAGCCCTTTGATAGTATGAACATCCTCTATTTCTGTCCCTATCCCTGTTTTCACTGCCTCTATACTAACCATACCCTTGAACCCTCCTCCTAAAATAAGAATTCAACTGATGCTTTTATTGGTAAAAATTAAAACTAATAAAGTACAACCTTGTAATGCAGGTCTACTAACAAGATATCAGTATTTGGCAACAGCCTGAAGATTTTCCGAAATGAAAAAAAAATTTCATTATAGGTCAACATTGACAATGCAACTTTTGTAATCAATTTTGATGGGGAACACTAACTTTGAACCTTAAACAGTTCTCAAAAAAACAACTTCTATTTTTTAATTAATAAACCTATATGATAAATTGTAACGTTATATTTTTAATTTTATAAATACAACTTGTGAAGTTCTTTTGTCATTAGTATCTTCATAATGTCCTCAATTTTGCCCCTTGGCCCAATATATTTATTATTTGGGCCTTTATAAAAAAGGTTGGCGGCTGACCTCTGTTTTAAGAGGAAAAACACTTCTAGTTTGCTCTATGATGTTAGCAGTGTGTTTCAATAACATTAATTTATGTTTTCATCTCTAGGAGGCAGTATATCTCACCCAACCCCCAACAGGCAGGATGCTGCATTTGAAAATGTGAACATACACGAGTCCAGGTGGTCTTACTTGGGATGTAGCCGGCATGGAACAGCAACTGGACAAAAGCTCATTCAGGCTGGAAGGAGTTGTGAGCTCAAACCTCTACCTACTTAGCTGAGTCAGCTGCCTCCGTTTGCTATTAAGCGGTCTCTTGTGGTTCCCTAAGCCTCTCATCGCTAAGCTTTCCCCAGTGAAGGAGTCTCAGTGTGAGACAGGTTGTGAAGACGCCACATGTGCATGAGCAGACAGGCATGGGAGGTGCTGCACATCACAGCCCCTACAGCCTTCTTCACTAGAGCAACTGTATTTTAAACTTAGGTGTTAATTCCAAAAGTCGGCTACTGCTGGTGACTTACAAGATTAGCTCACTTGAGAACTGGCAGATCAAGTGGTAGGAGTTAAGAGCTGCATGAAAAGATGCTACAGTCACTCGGTCACTAAGTATGTCTCAAAGAAACCAACGGATCAGACTTTCTCCACGAGACCGGATGCTCTGTCTTGATCCAATGGCATCGATGGCTTTAAAAAGTAATCCAGTTTCATGCCACCTCTCCCTCCCATCATTCCACAAATTACATTGAATACTATAAGGCATAACACTTCTTGCAGCTTGAGCATTCATTTTTAGGTCTTTGGACACAGCAAAGTATAATCTCCAAAAGTAAGTTTTTTCAAAAGGTAGATTTATACATCCCTCCCTACAGCTGGAATACATCTCTAATTTAAGTTCTATTCACCATAAGGATTAATACTTATTATAAAAGCCCATAATTCTTACAGCCCTGGGATATCCATTAGGTTCTTAAAGTTAGAAGCCAGTAAACATGTATCCCAAAGATGGCATCTCAGACAGACCATGGAAGCATAGGTATAATATGCTTGAATAAGTAGAGACTTCTGGAAAGTCTACAAGATAATTGACATGTACCACCCATCTCTCACAGATGCCAGGAGATGGGAAGCCCAGCACTTGACTGCAGCATTGACCATGGCCAGCGGACAGAAACAACAGTTCTCTGAGAAGCTGAACTTTGAAAGCTAGTAGGATCCCCTACTCATGTAGGTGTTTGAGGTTTCTATAATAAAAGCATGAAAGCTAGTAGGGAAAAGGGACAATGTTTGACCTTGAAGATAAGAAATCCTTCATTAACACCAAAGTCACGAGTCATGACGACATGAGAATAGAGAAGGACGGAACAAGAATACTTAGGATTGCTCTTTATTGGCCAACTCTTTAATATCATAATTAGACCAGTGACTGGAAAACATGAGAAGCACTTAGAAAACGATGTCAGGGGAAATCTATAAGATACAGGGAACTCCTTCCCACTGAAACAAGAATGCCAATATGGCTAACTTCCCTATGGGTTTGTCATAGCTTGCATGTCACGATTGCAATTCTTCTGCTATTCTCGAGTGAACCCATTTTGCTAGTTAAAAAGAGGGGAGGGGGACAGAGCCACTAGGAGAGATTAAATACCTCAGCAGGTAGTTTAGGAAAGGGAGAGAAAGTGACTTGTGATTATGGCATCTTATTTTACTAACCAGAAATACAAATTTATAGTGATCATCTTTTACCCATCAAGCTAAGGAGTCTATGAGCTGGTGGAGATCTGGAGGAGGTAGGCGCACCTTCAGCGCTGAGGCGGTTCTTGGTGGCGTTGACTATGCCTGTGCCCCAGCAGTCCATGGTCAGGTAGAGACCTCAGGCCTCATAAACACATAGAGGCAGTTACAGGGTCTAAGTTCTTCATAGCATAGTCAGACAAGCATAAACATGTGAACTGCACTGAATGGCATGCTATGCCTTTAGAAGCAACTGCCTAGATGTGTAGAATAGCAGGGTGGGTACGTCAAAGAAGTGTTTGACCAGAAGAGACGGGACCATAACACCATTTGTGTAGATAAGCACACACTCTGAGATAAACTCACTCCCCCCAGCACAGGGATTTCCCCCAGACATGAGGTCTAATTATTCCCCACTGCACCTCACCAGAATGGGGTGGGAATCCCTGCTGATCCAAGGTGTCAAGGACACAGCAGGTCTCAGAGATGCTGCTGCTGGGGTAGTCCATCACTGAAACATAGGTCAACAGATGGCCAAGCCCAGGGTGCACACCATCCCTCTCATTAACTCTCAGTAAGTCTTCCTCCAGGTTCAGAGCCCCAACTCTGCAGATCCAGACCCAGCTTTCCAGGGCCACGTGTTGTCCATTTGAGGTTTCCATGGTGATCACACATTCCTAGAGCTTCTGCAGGAGTGCAGAAAGAACTAGACATCTTATTTTTTGATATAGCTAAACTAATCTAAAGTAAACCACTTGATTCCTGGCAAGACTCCTAACCAAATTCATGTGCACCATGGGCAAGAGCTGGCCTTATAGCTATTCATAAACTCACCTGTCTTCAAATGCAACTCAAGTCACTGAGTCCCTTGAGTTCCTACTAATTTGTCGTCTTGCTTAGCAGCTCATGCAGAACACAGAAAAACGTAAGTCAACAGGAAAACCAGATCCTCTGAAGAAACCAAGCTGAGGAGGCCAACTCCAGCCAAGCCAGAGACCATGCTTTCCCACACAGACGCGAGAAGTTCTAACCTCAAGTGCAAGCTTATAGGTGAGAGAACATATACCAAAGGCCTCTTTTAGAAATAAGGGAGCCAAGGAGCTGGGTACCCAGCAGAGCCAGGGTGGGGAAGGTAGGGAGTAGGGACAGTTTGCTTCCCTCGTTGTGGAACCTTTATTTTAGAAACAAGGCAGGCCAAGTGCTCTCTGGACTCCAGGAGTCTCCATACTCTGGGCCCAAATTAGAGTTCAATCTGCACTGAGGCCTGTGGAAGGAGGGAGCCCATCCCTTGACTGTACTTAGCCGCTGCAGCAGGCCAGCAGGTCCTGTCACATACACAGCAATAGTCTTGTCTCGTACTTGAAGGGAAGGTTCTACTCTTCAGGGGCCTGGAGGCAGCCTGGGCAGCTCCTTGAGGCTTACACAGTCCAGGGAGGGAACTGCCACATTCAGAGATGTTCCGTGACCAGCTGGACAGAGGAAATTGTTTGGATAAAAACCAGCTGTAACAAGTGACGATTTTCTGGTGTCCTCACAAGAAAAATGTTGAACAACCTGAAAGTCAGT
The DNA here is from genome assembly GCA_004026665.1 of Murina feae. Classification (NCBI taxonomy): domain Eukaryota; kingdom Metazoa; phylum Chordata; class Mammalia; order Chiroptera; family Vespertilionidae; genus Murina; species Murina feae. The sequence goes on along the minus strand of PVJC01013504.1, from coordinate 33,382 downwards.
GATTCCTTAGACTATTAGAGAATTGAGGTCATGGGGCAAAATGCCATTCCGAAACTTAGAGACAAATGAATAAACAAAATCACAGCCAAGATCTGTGTCCCTGCAGCAGAAGACTCTGAACCCAGTAGCTAGTAGAAACGCCGACAGGTTGCTAGACTAGCTTGAGAATGAGAAATTCTAAGGTGCAATGGTATGGGGTCCTTCACTTTAGGGCAGTGGTTCTCAACCTTCCTAATGCTGTTGTGACCCTTTAATACAGTTCCTCATGTTGTGATGACCCCCAACCATAAAATTATTTTCGTTGCTACTGCATAACTGTAATGTTGCTACTGTTATGAATTGTAATGTAAATATCTGATATGCAGGATGTATTTAGGTGACCCCTGTGAAAGGGTCATTTGACCCCTAAAGGGGTTGTGACCCACAGGTTGAGAACCACTGCTTTAGGGGATTTCCACCTCCAGAAATTCCACAAGGTTATCATGGTGAATGAAGGTCAGAGGAATAAAACCCCTCATATTCAGGCAGCTGGAGAGGAAGAGTGACCATTATAAAATATGCCAGAACATTCTCCATAACGTAGGACTCTCTCCCAGGGACAAGTGCATTATCAGAGTCTTACCTGGCCTAGAAGGACAGTTAGCCAGCTGCAGCTCCTCTCGTCTTCTTGTCTCACAGGAGGGAAGGAAAGAGGCCAAGAAGCACTTCTGAAGGTCACAGCCCAAGGACTCGAGCCCACTAAAGATCTGAGATATAATTATTAGACTACACAGTGCTCTCCTTCCCCTGCACCTTGCCACAATACCAACAGGGCTCCAGTATAATGTGTATTTATACTGAGAGAGCCACAAGAAAGGGACCCTATTTAAGGAGTTCTTAGGGAAACCAAAGGCCAAGAGTAGTGGGGGAGAGGGCAGTGGAGGAAAATAGAGCTATTGGGCCCTTACAGCTACCACAGATACTAAACTAAACATAGAATAGACTTACAGCAGTTCCTGTTACCTGATATCATGTCTAGCTTTTAACAAAGAGTTATAAGGCACGCTAATAAACATGAAACAATAGAAGAGACAACATAAGCATCAGAATCGGATTCAAATGATACAAAGTTTGTAATTATCAGCTAGAGAATTTTAAATAATTGATTAATATGGTAAGGGCTCAAATAGGAAAACACAACATGCCAAAATGAGGGGCTAATGTAAGCAGAGAGATAGAAATTTTACGAAAGGACGAAAAGGAAATGCTGGAGATAAAAAACACAAAGAGAAGTGAAGAATGCCTTGGATGGGTTCTTCAGCAGAACAGGCACTGCAGAGGAAAGGAATGAAGAACTTGGAGATAGGTCAATAGAAGCCTCTCAAACAAAAATGCAAAGAGGAAAAATAGAGAACACCGACCAGCAGGTATTCAGAGCTAGTGTTCTCTCTCGTTGACTCAGAGCCACGAGTGTTTCTAGAGTAGAGGAGAGGTTACTGGGCCAACTGTACCTTCGGTTCTTCATCCCCAAGGCATCCCCAAGTCCTGTCCATGGCTAGCAAGGCAAAAGAATTGTAGAGCCTTCTCCTACTCTCTCTAGGTCACTGCTTCTCCGACTGCATGTGAGAATCAAGTGGCTTCTGGCGTTGGTCAGTGCTGGCCTCCCTTCTTTCTTTTGAGCAGGACTAGGGAGTATGTAGGCTCTAGATTCCTTTAGCCAAAAGGCAAGTGGTTTCATATGGCATCCCAAACATCTAGAAGAAATGAAGTGCCCCAAGAAAAGAGTTAAGATTCAGAGGAAGCAGTAAGAATATGTAACCAAAACTAAAAGCAATTGCTGTTGCTAAAATTAAGTTGCATGATCAAGTATGTTCAAGTATGCCAGTTACTACTATTACTTTCCACCCCAGGACTGGTAGACATAGTGACAAACCTCAACAGATCTTTTGACAGAAGAGAATGTGGCAGGTTTTCAATAAGAAAGGCAATTGTTAAGTCCTCTGGATCTTGGAAATGACTTTGGACCTTACAAAGAACAGTTGTACAGGCAAGTTCTCACATAAGGATGCTCAGACTTGAGTGGTACTGGCATAAAAACAGATACATAGATCAATGTAATAGAAGAGAGAGTCCAGAAATTGTCATTTCTATAGATAATTCTTCTACAACGAAAGAGGCAAGGATATACAATGGACTAAAGACAATCTCTTAAGCAAGTTGTATTGAGAAAACTGGACAGATACATGCAAAAAAATATAAAACTGGACCACTTGTTTACATCATAAGCAAAAATAAACTCAAAATGGATTAAGAACTTAAAAGTAAGACCTTAAACCATAACTCCTAGAAGAAAACATAGGCATTAAACTCGTTGACATCGCTCTTAATAACATATTTTTAAATAGTACGTCTCCTCAGGCAAGGGCAACAAAAGAAAAATAAACAAATGGGACTATATCAAACTAACAATATTTTACACAGCAAAGAAAACTATCAACAAAACAAGAAAACTTACCGAGTGGGAGAAGATAATTGTAAATGATGCATCCAATAAGGGTTAATATCCAAAATATATAGGGACTCATATAACACCACACACACAAAAAATCCTCATAAAAAGTGGGCAGCCCCCTACCTGGTTTGGCTCAGTGGATAGAGCATCAGCTTGCAGACTAAAGGGTCCTGGGTTCCATTCTGGTCAAGGGCTCTGGGTTGCGGGCTCGATCCCCAGTAGGGGGTGTACAGGAGGCAACTGATCAATGATTCTCTCTCATAATTGATGTTTCTGTCTCTCTCCCTCTCCCTTCCTCTCTGAAGTCAATAAAAATATTTTTTTTAATGGACAGGGGATCTGAATAGACAGTTTTCCAAAGAGAGCATACAAATGGCCAAAAGACACATAAAGAGATGCTCAACATCACTAATCATCAGTTTACTCGTTTCCTGCAAAAAATGTGTTAAGTATACAAAACGCTAATTTGAAAAACTATATGCACCTTCTATGTTCATTGCAACATTATTTACAATAGCCAAGATATGGAAGCATCCTAGGTGTCCATGGATAGACAAATAGCTAAATAAGATGTGGTCCATATATATAAATACTATGCAGCAATAGAAAGAATACAATCTTGCCATTTGTGACAACATGGATGGACCTAGAGGGTATCATGCTAAGTGAAGTAAGTCAAACAAAGAAAATCAAATACCACATAATTGCACTTATATGTGGAATCTAAAAAATAAAATAAAAATGAATAAACAAAATGAAGAGAAATGGGTCTAGAAAATAAGCTGATGGTTGACAATGGGGCGAGTGTAGGGGAGTGGGTAAAAAGGGGAAAAAAATCACAATGTTTTTTAGTAAATTGTTTATTTCTGCATAAACGATACAGATATTTTAAAAATAAAAATAATAGTTGTGTAAAATTAAATAAACCTAAGTATTTTACCTACACTAATATTCCAAAATAGAATAACTTGGACATGAGATCATTAGATATGATTGAGAATGTGTGGCAAAATGGGAAAATATCATATTTCAACAGAAATAAAATAGTACCGAAAAGCAGCAAGGACCTAGGAATTTCACAATAGTCTTCCTGGTGTGTTTCAACTAAGTACTTGATTAGTGTCCATTTGCTACCACTGCCGAAACCCATGTAGCCAGATCTGTAATCTATCAGCGCTTCTACCGAACTCCGTTGGGAAACAAGGTTGGGTTTAAAAATGCTGATCACAATTGCTAGTTCTTCCACCAGGATTGGCCCAGAAAGACTAAGATGACAACAAACTGGAGAAAAGACAAGTGGCCTTCCGGTGGAGGCTATTTTGGCCTGGTGAGGGGCTGGATATCTTTTTCCTGGGACAGGAGGCAGCCTGGCTGCTGTGGAGGAGGAGTTAGGAACCGAGGTAGTTTGGATTCTGTGCCTGTTTCTCCTTTACTACCTCGGGACAGGGCCTCATACCTGCAGCAACGCACTCCTCGAGGCCGGGTGCCATCAGCAATAAAATCAGGACCAGCCTGGCAGAAGCCCTGAGACAGGAAGAACAGATGGGGAATTTTTGGAGTTACAGTGTGATGCTGTTCTATTGCCCTTCTTCCGGGCAGGCACAGAAAAGCTCTGCCTAAAGAAAGACCTTTTGTGGAGTGACTTCTGCCCCAAGCTCTGAGTCTTTTGAGGACTGGGGTTGGGGTTCCCCGATAGGCATCACTGGATCAGTGTTTTTAGACCCAATCTGGTTTCCCAAAGGAGTTCAATAGAAGCACTGATAGATTACAGATCTGGCTATATGGGTTTCGGCAGTCGTAGCAAATGGAAACTAATCAAGTACTTAGTTGAAACACACCAGGAAGACTATTGTGAAATTCCTAGGTCCTTGCTGCTTTTCGGTACTATTTTATTTCTGTTGAAATGTGATATTTTCCCATTTTGCCACACATTCTCAATCATATCTAATGATCCCATGTCCAAGTTATTCTATTTTGGAATATTAGTGTAGGTAAAATACTTAGGTTTATTTAATTTTACACAACTATTATTTTTATTTTTAAAAGATCTGTATCGTTTATGCAGAAAAACAATTTACTAAAAAACATTGTGATTTTTTTTTTCCTTTTTACCCACTCCCCTATGCCCACCCCGTTGGCAACCACAAGCTTATTTTGTAGACCTGTTTCTCTTTCTTCTTCGCTCACAGGGAAGTGAGTTCAAGCCAAGTGAGACATTAGGGTGCAACTATTTCAAGCTGGTTAACTAGATCACAGATTCCAGAGGTACAAGTGTGAAGACAGACCAAGGGTTTTAATAGCATTAGCAACACTAAATTGGGCATGAAACGAGTTGAAAATAAAGGCTACCACAGATCTGAGAAAATTGACTCAGCTAAGAAACAAACCAACTTGAAGTCGGATTGAAGACTCTCCCAGAAGGAAAGGGCAAAAGTAGATGTAAGGGACAGCTAAGTCTCGGAGGATGCACCTGCCAACACCCAGACAGAAGGAGTCTTAGAAAAAAATAGAAATATCTGAAGGGACATCTGCCAAGATGAGAGATTTGCGACACTAAATGAGAGGACCCACGGAAAGGGGAGGGGTGAGAAGACTCCAAGCCCTCCATCAGCTGCCTTCCATATCCCTACTTTACTAGGAAGAGGGAGTCAGAGCTGGAGGAAGGGACACACACAGGAACAGAGACAGAGGCATCCCAGCGCAGCTCCGGATAGAGGGGCGAGACCAGGCTCTCTAAATGAGGTGACTTTCCAGAGAAGGGAGATGGGAGGCAGCTCTCAGGGTGCACAGAAAGCTGCCCCTGCCTGAGGACACTGCCTCTCGTAGGAAGTCCAGGGAACAATGGAGACGGCATCAGACACCTGAGTGAGGGCCCATCACAGCCATGCAGTGACACCGAGGGGCTTGTCCTGGGCCAGGACAGAGCACCCTGGCTCCCTGTAACAGCTACAGGGACAGCAGGAGAACGGCCTGTGGATCCCCAGCTGCAGGTCCCAGGCATGGGAGGACCAAGGCAGCCCACTGAGGGGGCTCCATGGCTGGTGGAATAGTGCCTTCAAGACATGTGATGCCATTTAGACAGCTGCTTCTACTTAACTTGGTGCCAGCTGCACTGCAGCCCCTCATGGTAACTTGTCCTTCCACGTAGGGTCCATCCACTCTCCTAGCCCTTAGCTCTGGCTCTAGACAGACCCCAGATCACTCAGCTTGACTTCCGCCGTCGGTCTAGTCTTCACCACGGCCTGGCCTCTTTTTTTACAGAAAAGGGATCGGCATTTACAGAGAAGGGATAACACCCTTCATTGCAGCAAGGGAGAGAGCATACTTTTCCTACCTGCAGCCCACATTCCTGCCACCAGCCATCTCCTCCAAACTCGGTGTGAGGCCACTTGAGCCTTCTCTCCCCAGCGATCGGCCAGATTGCTGTGACCAAGGCCTTGAGGCAGAGTGGGTTCGTCCTGCTCATCCTTGGCACTGAGCCAGGATCACACCACACGGAGGGAGCCTCGGAGGTCCGGGGGATGGCTAGAAAGATGGGTTCCCGGAACAGTGAGATGCTTTGATTCTCCGACTATCTTGTTCAAGCCTGCTTTGTTCCCATGGCCTTCCCTTCAGGCTAATAGCTTCTGCTTCATCTTACATATTAAAGGAATTCTGCTTGCCGCTTGAGGAGATAAGAGAAGTATGTGTTGTTTATCAAAGATTTGCCGGAACCTTGTGACCTGACTAACAACAACGAAGGTCAACATAATCTTCCTCAGACCCTGGCGCCCAGATGTCTGCGGTCAATCGCCTCTTGCCTCTCTCGTTCCCTGTTCCCTTGACACAAAGAAGCCTCAACTCTGTCCTTTCTTAAGGTAGATTTGAGGACTGGGTCTCCCCTGTTCTTGGTTGGTACTTTCTCAGTGAATAAACTCTGACATTTTGAGTTTGGCCTTTTGAAGCATTGGGCACATGGATGTTGGGTTGGTAGTATTGCTACCACATGGCCCTCACTGGAGGGAGGAGGCTGGGCTAGGCCACCTCAGGCACTCTGTCTGGGTTCCTGAGCCCAGCTTGTGAGCTTCCCCAAGTCATTACTCACCCAGCCACAGCGGTACCACATGGCATGCCCAGGGAACCCAGAGCTCTCTTCGACTTCCCCACAGGTGGAGGGCCTGCCTGTACTGTGACAAGTGGGGTGGGGGTGGGGGCAACAGAGAACCCCACCCAGCATTTGAGGGCAGGAGGCATAAATATGAGCAACAAAGCCTGGGGCTGTGACAAGGCATTGCCAAGACCAACGTCAGTGATTGGGATCCTGGGGCCTGGTCTCCTCTCTCTCAAGCCCTCTGGATCTAGAGCTCCAAGCCTGTTTCTTCACCAGGAGCTGCAGCTCAAGGACATAGCTGAGCAGCTCCTCCTGGGCAGCCAACTGAGTGATGCTGTCCAGCCACTGACAGAGTAGAAAATCCTCAGGCCACCAGTCTAGACTTCCAGGTTTCAGGGCCTCCCTGGCCACAAACTCATCTTCCCAAGATGGCAGCTGAGAACAGGTTAAAAGGTTCTGCCTGCCCCTACACACCCAGGAGACTTGCACACGGGACCTGGAGCTCCCTAACCTCTTACATCAAGCACCAAGCTCACGACACCCATTCAGACACCCGGAGCTTTTGCACGTCAGCTCCTTCATGAGCCACAGGCCAAGCCAGACCAACGCCAGATCTGGGGCTTCACGACAGACCCCAGGGGTCAGGTGACAGAGGATCCTGGGGAACCTTGGCTGCCTGCTCATTGCCTCTCTAACCAGACAAGCAGCTCTTTGAAGACCCGGATCCCTTCGGAACCCAGCCCTGTTCTAACAAGGCCCTTAGTCCCAACCGCCAAGCCCAAAGCATGCGACTCCAGGTCTCACAGCGGCCTCCCCTGGGGTCCTGCCTGTGCCATTGGCTGGACGTCTGAGCAGGTAATGGCAACTCTCCCAAGAGCAGAAATTCAGGGCCTGGGGTTTCAGTCTCATGTCAGTGACCAAGGCCAAGACCCTGCCCCTTTCTCCAGCCAACAGCGTAAGAGCTGCCCAGCTCAGGAGTTCAGACAGGCCCGGGTCTCATCACCAGGCACCCGGAATCCAGGGCTGAACAGAACCTGCACCCCACAGCCATTCCCCTCCCTCCCCCGGTTCTATCCCAGCCACGTCTTCCATAGCCGACGTCAGGTTCCCTTCCAGCCCAGGCCACAGGTGCTACCCAAACTGCAGCTTCCTTTCTCCTTCCCACTCCACCCATCCTTAGGTGGGATCGCTGCACGGCTGTGCCCCAGGGGTTCCTCGGCCCCAGGTGGCTGAGAGGCCCCCAGTTAGGCTGCTGGGCTGAGCATATTATCCCCCATCTCCTCTGATCAGGGCTCCTCAGAACCTCCTCCCCTGGGGGAAGCTGCCAGGCCCCATCCAACCAGAGCCGCCTGGGATGGGCACAGAGTCCTGGTAAAGGCAGGACCTACATCCCCTTAGGACCTATGCCAGGGCAGCAGCCTCCCACTCCGAGCCCTGGCCGTCAGACAACACCAAGCTGAGGCAGGCTGGTCCTCAGAGTTCCCACACCATCTCCTCCCAAGTCAGACAGGCATAGCCAGTGACCAAGGCAGCCATCTTCTCCCAGCCCAGAGCAAACACGTCACCTGGAGAGGCAGCCTTCAGCCCTGCTGTCAGGATAGCATGCCTGGTGGTCCCGGCCTTCTTTCCCACCTCATCTTCAGCCATCAGTGTGCGTGTGTGCCCTAGGCTGTCCTAGAACCAGGAGTCCCCTTTAGAGCCACGGAGGTGTGAGCACCTCCCAGCCCTGTCAGTAACTCCTTGCCCACTGGGCATGAACTATCATAGCTCAGCCAACACTTATCCAGGGCCTGTTATATGGCGGGCACTGTGCTAGGGGATGGGAGGGGGCAGTAAAAGATGCCGCCCTTTGCCTGGAGGAGTTTGCAGTCTGGTGGGGGAGAGACAGGAAAACGGGGTGAGTGCAGGCGGCAGTGAGGAGCCCCTCCTCTTGCCCTCTGTGCATCCTTCCCCCTGGAAGCTGAAGAGAAGAAAAAGCAGCCAGACGGGAAGGTCTGGCCAGTTTTGGGGGGCGGGGAGGCAGTAGTCTCCCCAGCTCTGAAAACAAGCTTTCAGGGGGAAGTGTGTATTTAAATTAATGCGAAATCAAGCTTTTACAATTTATTCTACTTACCCCTGCAAAACGCATTCTGAGGCAGACTGCAGGCCTACAGGAGCTGATGTTATATTGTTTATACTGAGCTTACAGTTTACCAAGTGTCACACGGGTTAAGATACCCGGGCTCACGAACTCTAGGGCAAGACTCAGGCATTGGAGGTGGTCTGTGAAGTCTTTGGCTGGTTGGTTGGAGAATCACTGGTCTAAACCAGGAGGATAAAGACCTCCAGAGGCCAGCTGGGCGGGTAGCTCCAGCAGAGAGGAGGGCAAAGCTCCCCGTGTGACTGCGGGAGGCAGAGTGACAGAGGGTGGGAAGATGGATTGGGCCCAGTTTTGCAAACTAAGGGGTTAGGCTTTTCCTTAAAAGCCAATGGTGACAAGGTGCCATCAAAGCTGAGTGCCAGCCTCAGCCTCCACCTGCCACTTCCGCCCCTCATACACTTCATTGTTTCAATCATGTGATTAAAAGGAAAGGGCTTGGGCCTCAGGAGCCCATTATATTAGAGAGTGCAGTTTGGGGTGGACCTTGGTCCAGACCAAGAGATGAGAGGATGACAACTGTCAGAGCTGATACCTGTTCTTTCGCAATCATCAACTTTCCTGTGTGGCCTTAGGCAAGTTAGTTAACATCTCTGAGCCCCAGTGGTCAAAGATGGCTCCTCCTGCCTGCCCAGGAGCTCACAGGCAGCATGCAGAGGCATGCTTTGAGAAGGAAGCTGGACCTCACACAAGATTCATCAGTATCCTTTGCTGAACCCAGCTGGGCTGGAAGTGCCAGAGGCCAGGGAATTGGATGGCTGGGAGAACATTGAGCTTCCTGTCAAGTCCCAACCTGGGGAAAAGGTAAGGGTGTGTGGAGTAAACACATCTATTTTTCATGATCCCAAGCTCAAATGTGAGAAGACGGTGGTGAGGTGCTATGAGAGAGAAAGCAGATGAAACATTGATAAGAGCAAGATTAATATTGTAGAAGGTGGCAGGCTGCAGGTGTACAGGCAGGACCCTAGCGCATTCCTCCCAGATGTGGTGTACCTGGAAAAATACAATTGTACCCATGGCTTTAAAGGAAACTACCTGAGAACCACGGGGTTAGGGCCAGAGCTGGGGCAGGGGCTGGGGTTATGCTGAAGAGCATCTTCTTTAGAATTCAAGCTCCAGTTTTGCTGTGTGACTTGGACACATAGCATCACCTCTCTGGGTCTTATTAGCGCTCCTTCACCTGCTCCCCCTCACGAGGCTAGAACTCAAACCCTTGCTTGAGTTGCTAACTCATGGCTCTGGTCATGTTGGCATCAATAGAGGACCATGTGATGCAAAGGGGGTAAGTTGAGTCTAAAACGAGTGATGAGCAATAAAAGAGCAATTTAAATAACCCGAATCCGCCTGGCCCGTGTGGCTCAGTGGTTGAACATGGACCCATGAACTTGGATTCCTGGTCAGGGCACATGCCGGGGTTTTGGACTCAATCCCCAGGGTGGGGCGTGCAGAAGAAAACGGATCAATGATTCTCTCACATCATTGGTGTTTCTGTCCCTCTCTCCCTCTCCCTTCCTCTCTCTGAAATAAATAAAAACATATACAATTTTAAAACATAAAAATAAAATAATAAATAACCATGATCCTTCAAAATGATTCACTTGGCCCCACCCCAGCCTCAGGCCCCGAGGACTCAGCCAGCAGGGCCCTCCCCAGGTGGCCAGCCTTAGGGCAACTGGGTCTAGCTGCTGGGTGACCTGCCAATTCTAGCTCCCTGCCTGGGGTGAGTCCTTTGATCCTTGGCTCTAGGGACTGGCTGCCCCCAAATAAAAGTCTCTCCCCGGGAGAGGCTTCCCAGTGCTTGTACAACCAGCAACTCCCCAAAGGTCCCTCTACTGTAAGGCCTCAGTTGCCTCCAGCCCTCCCCACCCCCATCCAATCCCACCCTGAAATTTATTGCTGAGAGTCTGGGTATCACAACAATCTGGCTTTCTTTTCTTTTCCTTTTCTTTTTAAGAATTGTTTTTAACCAGTACATCACATCAAACAACCTCGTAGTGTACAACGCAGGTCACCTTATTTAACAACTGCCACGATTCTGTCCCCAGCCAGGACACCGGGGAAATGGAAAGGTAATTTAAAACCTTGGCTTCTTGAGAGACAGCAAGATGGCGGCATAAGGTAAACACCGTAAATGCAGCCGTGAACAACTATTTCAGAATAACCATGAAAAGAACACACGGACATCACTCACACCCACAGGGAGGCTGGCTGAGTGAAAATCCTACAACTAGAAAGAGTCTGAGACTCAGAGGAGTGGCGGAAGCAAAGTACAGAGGTATGGAGGCGCGTGCACGGGGCTCGGGGAGAGGGCTGGCGCCAGAGGACGCAGTTCTTTTCCAAAATGGAGAGAGCCACAAGTTCCCAGCGGCTCTGAACTCCAGTTCCAGGCGAGTTTCTGAGGACCCAGACACCCGGAGAAGGGGGTCTGACTGGCATCGGGAGGAAATCCAAAGCGGGTTTCTCTCAGCGTTGCTTGCAACAAATACCATGGGACACAGAGACCCCGTGTCTCTTAGCACAGGGCTGAGAAGTGCCATAGCTATTTGCTCCACCCTGCCCTGCAGACTCCCCGAGGCCCTGCCCCTCCCAAGCTGCCACAGGCTTTTGCATATAAAAGGCTGAGTAGCCTAAGGCAAAGGATAAATCAACACCTCCTTAAAGATACAGGAGCCAGCCTCATCCAGTGGCCAGAGTAGGACCGTCCTAAACAAAACTCAGATCCACAAGGAACACACTCGGGGCAGACGCAGTGAGCACAAAAGCCCCACTGAAACAACTCTTGCCCCATAAGAGTGTCTCCAGCACAGAAGTTCTCCCACTGTAGACACAGCTGACTCTCATAACCTCTCTAAGTGGCTTAGAGGTTAATTCCTCGCAGTGATCGCCTAACTCAGAAAGGGAAGCAGCCAAAATGCGGAGACAAAGAAACAGGTCACAAATGACAGAAATGGAGGAAAGAAAACGACAGGATAAAGAGTTCAAAACCACGGTTATTAGGTTTTTCAAGAAATTTCTAGAGACTGCCGATAAATTTAATGAGACCGTCGATAAATTTAGTGAGACCGTCAATAAATCTAATGAGACCCTCAAGGATATGATAAAGGACCAACTAGAAATTAAGCATACACTGACTGAAATAAAGAATATTATACAGACATCCAACAGCAGACGAGAGGGTCGCAAGAAGCAAGTCAAAGATATGAAATATGAAGAAGCAAAACCCACCCAGTCAGAAAAGCAAAAAGAAAAAAGAAAAAGGATCAAAAAGTATGAAGATAGTGTAAGGAGTCTCTGGGACAACTTCAAGCGTACCAACATCAGAATTATAGGGGTGCCAGAAGAAGAGAAAGAGCAAGATATTGAAAACCTATTTGAAGAAATAATGACAGAAAACTTTCCCCACCTGGTGAAAGAAATGGACTTCCAAGTCCAGGAAGCGCAGAGAACCCCAAACAAAAGGAACCGAAGGAGGACCACACCAAAACATATCGTAATTAAAATGCCAAGAGCAAAAGACAAGGAGAGAATCTTAAAAGCTGCAAGAGAAAAGCACTTAGTTACCTACAAGGGGGCACCCGTACGACTGTCAGCTGATTTCTCAACAGAAACTTTGCAGGCCAGAAGGGAGTGGCAAGAAATATTCAAAGTGATCAATAGCAAGAACCTACAGCCAAAATTACTTTACCCAGCAAAGCTATCATTCAGAATTGAGGGTCGGATAAAGAGCTTCACAGACAAGAAAAAGCTAACAGGGTTCATCACCACCCAACCAGTATTATATGAAATGCTGAAAGATATCCTTTGAGAAGAGGAAGAAGAAAAAGGAAAGTAAAAATCATGAACAACAAATATATATCTATCAACAAGTGAATCTAAGAATCAAGTGAATAAAAAATCTGATGAACAGAATAAACTGGTGAATAGAATAGAATCAGAGGCATAGAATGGAGTGGACGGACAATTTTCTGGGGTTAAGGGTGTTGGGGGTGCGTGAAGAGAATGGACAATAATTGTACACCTATGGATGAGGACAGTGCGGGGGCAAGGACAGAAGGTGGGATGGGAACTGGGAGGAGGGGAGCTATGGGGGGAAAAAGAGGAACAACTGTAATAATCTGAACAATAAAGATAAATTTTAAAAAAAACAACAAAAAAAATCTTGGCTTCTCTTTCTACTTTCCTTTTTACACAAATGCTTATTGAGGACCTAACAGGAGCCAAGCAATTCCTCAGATGCCATTGCCTGGATCCACCTCCACAGCAGCCCCCTAGGACGGGAGACCCAGCTCTGAGAGTCACAGAGCTGGCAGACCAGGATCCCAGTCTAGGCCAACTACTCTCGGAGCTGTGCTCTGCCCAGGACCCTGCCACTAGGCGGGAAAAGCTCCTCTATGGCCTCGACATCCCCCTCTGGACAGTGGCTATAGTTTGCTCTGCCCTGCCCCCAGTCAGGGTGGTCATGAGGAGCTGGGGGAGGGGGCAGGGCCCTGAGAGCCCCACAGACCTCATCCCAGCTTTGCAGATGGCGGGTGGGCTTCTCTCCATGGCTCCCCCACTCCTCTCCCACCCACGCAACGGGGCCCATGCCAGACGGCACATGCACCTCCACCCACGTTGGGGCAGAAGAATGTAGGGAGGGTTGAGATCTGGAGCTCGACACACTTGGGTATCTTGGCTCTCGCGTGCATAGTCTCCCACGGTCTGTGTGGCCTTGGGTAAGTTGCTTCACTTCTCTGAGCCTCAGTGGTTTGCTTATCTTTCCCCCGTCCTGTAAGTGTGGATCCGCTACCTCCCAGGAGTGCTGTGAGGCTTCGACATGACAGTGACATAGCAAGCACAGCAGGCAGGAGGCCCACCACTGAGGTTAGATGAGCAGCACCGACTGGCCACAGACGGAATTCAGCTGCAGGGAGGCTGACTGACACCCTACCCGGGACTAATTACCAAAAAGAGACCTCCACGCCCAGGCGGTCTGCCCTGTGAGGGGCTTGCAGAGGATGGCCCCAAAGCCGTGGCCTACAGAGCCTCGTGAAGCCTGGGCAGGGGTATTGCTGCCCCTTCTTTACTTTTGGGAGCACCTTCAAGCCTCCCCAGCCCCTAACTGCCTGGCCTGTGGCACCTGCTGAAAGCCGAGCCCCAGACGCGGCCACCCCAGCTGGACCTTCGAAATATCTCTGCACTGGCCTCGGAGCTGGGCGGAGCCTCAGTGAGCACCACGCTCCTGTTACACAGACAGGAGAGGAGGTTCGGAGAAGAGAAAGCTGCCGTCCACATCCCAGTGGGGCCGGGACCAGACCCAGCTTCCCCATCCCTAAGCCTGTCAGTTGCTCTGTGCTGGCTAGAAGTGTCTTCTTTTCTTGGAAAAAACAGAGAAAACAACCACTTTGTAGGCCAAACTAGTAGCTGGGGCCAGCTTTGCTCACTGGTGGATTTGCTTTGCCAGTTCCCCTCCTTTCAATATTTAAGAGTTTAACCCACATGTAAAAATCAGGAGCTTTTTCATCCACAATCCCACTTCTCCTGATATCTAAGCGAACATGGCAACACTAGACCCACATACCTGGATGGCATCATTAGCTGTGGCTGAGTGGTAGCCCCCTATTTTAGACAGGCCATGCATCTCCAATTTGCCACAGTCCCCACCATGCCCTACAGCCTCACACCCAGCTAGCTTCATTCACTGTGTAGTCCTACAGGAAGCTTGTATGTGTTCCCTGTGTTTCACCCCCTTTCTCTCCAGCCCCCAGAGTATATGGCCTCGGTGCTGCCCAAATGGCAATAAAGACCATCCTCAGACGTTCGTCCTGTCAGTCTTGGCTTGCCAAATGCCTTCCCCGACTTTCCAAGGCAATATCGTGCCTGCTTCCCCACCACCCTGAAGTGTGGTTGGGCGGGGAGGGAAGGGGGGAAGAGAGTGAATATCAGCAGCCCCATTTTACAGGTGAGAAAACTGATTAGCAAGTGGGTGTAGGATCAGAACTAAATAAACTGATAAATGCCCGTGGAGTGGGCTCTGGAGGTACCACCTGTCTATTTGAATGTTAGACTGGAAGGCAGGCCCCACATGGGGAGGGGGTGAAACCTGAGGCCTGGCCTGTGTTTGGAAGAGACAGCTCTGCGAGGTGGGCAGAGCTGGTCCCGCAGCCTGGCACTCTCCTCCCATCCTGGGCAGCCCAGCTCTTCTCTTAGGTCAATGGGGGTTTTGCTGGAGGAGGAAGGGTCAGCAGGCCCAGGGCCAGGACCAGCCCTGCATACATTAGGAATAACACAGTTGTGCAGAGAGCTGTAGAACATCATTTCCTGTGCATTATTGATAGTTATTGTAACCTGCAAGCCATAAATTATTGACAGGACAGGGGATGGAGAGGTGGGGGCTGTGGGCTAAGGGGAGGGGACTAGGGCTGAACATGCAGAATGCCTGCCTGGGTGAGTTTGGGCAGGAGAACCCAAGTTGGGGGGAGGGGTGTCCCTATGCTCACTCCCAGGTAAGGGAGTAATGAGTTTCTTTCTCTCACCTCTTCTCAGTCTTTCCTTGACTTCCCTCTTCCTAGATGCCATCATCTCTTTCCTCCTTTCCCCTCCTCCTCCTCCTCCTGCTTCTCCTCCTCTTCCTCCTCCTCCTCTCTGACCTCTCATTGACATCCAAAAGAGGCCTCAAGGACAATTCCAAGTGCCAGACCCCCAAGCACTGGGGATACGTCGTGAAATGGAGGAAAGCTAGGAACAGACAGTTGGGTGGGTGGATCCAATAGTTCTGGTTTAAGCAGGTTCAGTTTGTCAGCCATAAGGTAGAGGTAGGGGGTTGTTACCGTAACAATGGCTGACACTTAGTGGTCACTTTCTATGCGCCAAGAGCTTTAGTCTTCAGAGCAAAGCTGGAGTGCAGTACAGATGGGTTAAGGCATGTGTCCAAGGTCACACAGCTAGTTATGGCAGAACAGGGATTCAATCCCAGGTAGTTAGGCCCCAAGCCTGGGCTCTTAACCATCACACTGGATATGTGAGTGTCCCTGACTGGGGAGATTAGGAGGGGTTTTATTTGCTTTCTGTGCTTATCTCTATTTTCCAAATTTTCTACAATGAATATTCATTGCTTTTGTAATCAGAAAAACACACACACAACAAATTACTTTTTTAATAGCGTCTCCCCTCCTCCCAAGCCCCCAGATGCCTCTAGCCTATTGCCCCCACACATGCCCCAGCCCCGTGGCAGCCACAGCCCCATCCTCCAAGCAGGAGGGAAAAGGAAGAGGGCAGCTGACCCCCGCCTCCTGCAGGTGGGAAGGGGATGCCTCCTCCACCCACCTCAGTCAAGTCCAGAGCCTCAACCCCAGGCACTGGGTCTGGGGCTCCCTCCAGCCGCTCTGCCAGGCATGCCAGCTTCTCCGTTGGCTCTTCAAGGAATGGGGGGCCAGTTTCAAGCCGCCTCCATCTCAGTTCTACCTGCCACAGCAGCTGGATTGGCAGCTGAGCCCAGGGCCAGTACCATGGAAGGACCCTCCATAAGCCATTCCCAGCCCTTCCTGTGCCTCCCAGAACACCATCTCCATCCCTTGGTACCAAGTTCCCCGGGTTAATTAGTGTTTCTAAACTGGGGCCACAGGGATGCTGCTCTGCTTTCATCGTCACTGCTCCAGCCAGGACATTCTCCTACCCTCCTGCTTCTGGCTCTCCCCTGGAGAGACTGGGGGGGTCCAGCCCAGCCTGCATGGCTCTGCGGTTGAGTGTCGACCTATGAACCATGATATCATGGTTCAATTCCCGATCAGGGCACATGTCCAGGTTGCAGGCTTGGTCCCCAGTAGGGGGTTTGCAGGAAGCAGTCAATAAATTATTCTCTCTTATCTTTGATGTTTCTATCTCTCTCTCTCTCTCTGAAAACAGTAAAAATATATTGTTTTTAAAAAAAGACTGGGAAGGGTCCAGGAGGGAGCCAGAGCCCATTATAGGGAATAGCTACTTAGGAGAAAGCCTGAGAGCTGCCATCCATCTGCCTGCCCTGCCTGCCCACCTTCCCAGCAGTAGGCAGAAGGTGCTCACCCAGGCCTCCAACATCCCAGGGACTTATAGCACCCATTTATAAGGGCGCAGGCAGAGACTTCAAGTACAGCTAAGAGAGCATATTATGAGATCACTGGCCTAGACAGCCTTGAAGCATAGCTTGTACACACACACACACACACACACACACACAGAGACCTGAAAACAACTCAAGTGCCCACTGATGAATGACTGGCTCACCAAATGGTGGTGCATCCAGTCTATGGAACACCGTGTAGGCATTGAAAAGAGTGCTATAGATCTTTGTGTGCTGACCTCCAATAACATCAATGTGATAATGTCACGTGAAGAAGCAAGTTGTACCCAATATAAAACATACACCCATTTTTGTTTTTTAAAATAGCTATTTTAGCCACCTTAATCTAAATTGACATGTTTGCACAATCTTAGGACTTGATTGAGAAATGCACCCGGAAACTATTAACAGAGGTTAGGAGGTTAGTTGGCTGCACTAACACATCTTGTTTCACGTGGTACACACACATATCCCACCCCTCCTGCGACATTCTGTATTATTTTTCCCTACTCATAATAAATAACACTTTAATAAGAATTAAATATGGTTATAGTCATCAGACTCCAGCAACAACTGTGCAGGCTGGAGAGCAAGTGACAGGTCTTCTTGCCTCAGAGCAGTGTCCCTCCCCAGGGTGTGTCGGGCACAGCCTTAGCCAATGCTGGTCCGCGGGCACTGTGGCCAGGTGGCTCGGGGCTCCTTTGCAGGACTGGTCTCGGTATGGGAAGATTCAACCATTCGTTTAACAATTGCGTCAGGCACCTCCTCTGTGCCCGCCTCCGCCCCTGGGTCCTTCTATCACATTTCCAGCCTATTTCCCGAGAGGTCCATGCTGAGGAGAGGGACCTCTGACCTGCTTCTCATAGGACACTAAGCCCATGCCTTCTTTCAGCTTAGCAAGCCCCAACATGTGCTAGACATTAAGCTAGACAGTCTACTTCCCCATCTTGACATGGCTGGGTGTAACTTCTCTGGGCAGAAAGATGGGCAGGTGTAGGAATACCCAGGCATGGCATAGATAATCTGGAAAAGCACATGGAATGCGCTGTCTATTGTTCTTGCAACAACCACTGCACATAGTTACGTTCAAGGCCATCTGGGCCGGCAGGAGCCACGAAGTCAGAGGGGAGTGTGTTTCACTGGAAAGCTTTGGAGCTTTTAGGACACCATCCCAAGCTCATGGGCCAGAAGGAAGCAAAAACATCTCCAAGGGGAAGGGACTGAAAAGCAGAGAGAGCTGGTCCTTCTTTGATGGGGGTTGACGGGGGAGGAGCTGGTGGTGATATGAGAGCCTGTGCATATGCTACAAGGGGCTCAGGTCCACTCTGGCTTGACGTGGACTCCATAGGCACAGGCCGTGGGGCCCGGCTGAGCAAATGCTCCCGGTGTCCATAGAGGCAGCTGCAGGTGTGGGCTGGATTTGGCAGGTCCACCCTGCTGTCCTCCCAGAGGTCACCGTTATCAAAGAATGAGGAGGTCCCAAAGGCAGATAGAAAACTGGAGGCCCAGAGAGGGTGGGTGGACCGGCGTTAGAGTTGACGCAAGGGCTGTTCTTGGGTAACTGCCATGCCCTCTCTGAGTGGAGATCAGTGCCCCCTGGGAACTCCACACCCCTGCCACAGTTGCTCCTCTCCCTGCTCCTGAGCTCAGCTTTCTGTCGAAGGGAAGCAAGGCTGCATGGGCCCTCCTCTCCCCCACCTGCCCCCCCACCCCCCCCCACACACACACACACAGGCAAGGCCTGGAAAGCCCCAAAGAAGGGAGTCTGCGAGGACACCAGCATTAGGACTTAGAGCATCACGCTGTATCTGCCTCCCTACGCCTGGCCCAGCTCCAGGGGGATCCAGCTCCAGGGGGACGAGGGCAAGAGGTGGAGGAAGGATCTGGGAAAAGGGAAGGGTGGGCCTTGGTTCCAGCTCTGCTGCCAACTTTCCAGGTGGTGACAGATGACCCTCACAGGCCTCGGGGCAGGAAATGACAGGCCACGGTGAGAGCAGGGGACTTTCAGGGTGGAGGTGCTCATTCCTGACACCCGCTGCTAGAGGGGCTGAACAGTGTGGTGTCTGGGTCAGGGGGTGTGGACAGGAGGGAAGGGCAACCTGGGAAGTGACCTGTGTGAAGGGACAGGAAGGTGGGGAGCTGGGCCCATTGAGGAGAGGCTGGAGGGAAGGGAGCATGAGCACAGGCTGGGGATGAATCTAAGGTGCTCGTCCATGTCTGCTGTTCCATGCAGTAGCCACTGCCACTGCCACAAGTGGCTACTGAGCACTTGAAATGTGGCTGGAGTGACTAAGGAGCTGAATTTTTAGTTTTAATTTTATTTTTAAATTTAAAAAATTGATTTGAGAGAGAGAGGGAGGGAGAAAGAGAGAGAGAGAAAAAAAAACCCACATCGATTTGTTGTTCCACTTACCTGTGCATTCATTGATTGATTCCTATATATGCTCTGACCTGCAGCCTTGGGGTACTGGGATGATGCTCCAATCAACTGAGTACCTGGTCAAGGCCTTGATTTTTTAAAATTTTAACTCACTAAAAAAATTTAAAACTAATACTATTGGAAAACTTGTTGGTATGTTTAGAACAACGCGGGCACTTTTCTACCATAAATTTTATGAAATCTAAACGCTGATAAGTATTTCTAATGAGAATGTAGCATCTAAATCGAGATGTGCTTTAAGTGTAAAATGCACACCAGGTTTTCAAGATTCAGTGTTTTAAAAAGGGAATGGAATAACTATTAATAATTTTTATGTTGATTACATGTTGAAATAGTATGTTAAGTATTTGAGTTAAATAAAATATATCAAGATAAATTCCACTTTGTTTCTTTTTAGTTTTTCCTTAAGATAGCTGCTAGGAAGTTTTAAGTTACATATGTGACCGCTGTTGGTTTTCAAGGAGACAGAGTGGAGGTCTGGAATGCTGGCCTAAATTTAGCATTACAATATGCATTATCCAGTAAGTGGCTCAGGTGTGAGCGGCCCTGGGAAGTCTGCCTGCTTCCAGCGGATCCCATTTTCATCTCAACACTGAAGAAAAAAGCGCCATGACACCAAGGACTTTTTAAGTGTATTTTATTCCGATGCCCAGCGCCTGACTACAGCATGTGAGTTGGGGGGTCTGGTTCTAGGCTCCGGTGCCCCCACCACCACCATCTGAGCTGTCAGCAGGGCCCATTCCTAGAGTGTCCTAAATCCATCCAGGCGTGAAAAGCAGGCATCACCTACCCTCCCTGCCTCCCTGCCTGTCACTTAATCAGGCGCAGACAGGCCCAGGGCCACATTATAAGCCCAGACCTCCACAGGCTGCCTGCGGCCGGGTGCTGGCAGGGGGTTCCCAGGGGAGCACATGGTGACACGTCAGACCTGTCAGCTCTGATGCTCTGGAAGGGATACACCAGCCAGTGAAATATAACCCCAGTTCCTGCTGCATAACGTTCGGGCCTGGGTCACCAGCGTGCAGGGCTGCCCAGGGTCCCAGGCCTGCCAGGTACTCTCTCATGAACAGGGATCTGCCTGAGGGGAAAGGAGGCTGGAGCCAGTCTTCCCCAGCCCAAGGGCTAAACCAAATGGACTTGCCTGTCCTGTTATATTTCTCTCTGTCCCTGGTTTCTCTGAACCCTTTTCATGGGGCAGGTTTCACTCAGTCCTTGAAATCACCTTTGTCCTTGTCACAGGGAGAGATTCTAGAGGCCCAAGTTCTGGACAAGACAGTTTCTAGGAGCTGCAGTGCTGGTGTGGAATTGCTGTGTGGTCTTGGGAGAGTCACTTTGCCACTCTGTGCCAAAGGGGTGAGTTAATTAGATGTTTGACCAAATATAGCAGGCTAATTTTTCAGTTGAGAAGACTCTCCCGGAATCCCCTTTTACGTCCCACCCCTGACGTCGGTCAGACCTTAAGGAGGAAGGAGAGCTGGGAAGAGGTCCTGCATGTGCAAATGTGCAGACAGGAGCCCCGACTGGGAGCAGCGACGCTGTGGAGAGCTGGGTTTGCAGGCCAGATGGGGAGTGAGGCTGCAGACATCCTGCTTCCCATTTCTCCTCACGGATTCCTCTCTCTCTCTCTGATCACCTCTATACAGGAACAGACCCACCTTATTATTTTTTTCCATCAACAAACATCAATTTCATACATTATAAAAACGCCTGGTCCGATGCATTAAATGCATTATTATTACAATCATCATCCTCTTCTTCTCTGCCAGGTGTTGCCATGCTCTTTCCCTGGACATCACGTGCTTCCCTGAGGACTGTCACCAACTGAATATTCTCTTCCTGCACCAAACTGTCCCAGGAGAGGTGTGGCTGGGGCCTGCGCAGCCTCACGCAGCCTTCACCCAGGCAGGCCCCTTATCAGGGTTGGTGGTTTCTCAACATGTTTCTTCCAGGAGTGGGCCTCTGTCTTTCCACAGACGCCCTAATTTGTAAACCAGCTGCTCTTAAGGAGGCAGGTGGGATCCTGAAGTCCTCCTACTCAGTAACCCCTGCACCATCCCACTCTGTGGCAACTTCCTCTGCAGAACGCTGGGACTCCCCGGAACACAGACGGAAATCACTGAGGAGGAGGAAAGCCTGGGTGCCTGAGGGACTGGGCTGTATAGCACAGGCCCATTATCTTACTGTGTGATTTCGGGCAATTTAGCACCCTCTCTGGGCTTCTGGTCCATTTTCGCTGAATGAGGAAGTGGGCATGGGGGAGGCTGCAAAGATGACCACCCTACAATGGAGAGAAAGGGGAGGGTTACCATGAACATGGGTGAGACCACTACGCCATCCTTCCTGAGACCCAGGCCCAGCCATACGTCTTCAGGTGGCAGATCCCCTCCGGAGTGAGTCCCTGCACACCAGAAAGGCTTAGAAGTTTTGCTTAGTCACTAGTTACCCCCAAATATGTCTCCTCTAGTCTTTCGCTGAGTCTAAAACGCCACCATTACCACTCCATCCTGGAGTCCCAGTACTTCGTGCTCCACTCAGATCTTGTGAAAACACAGGTAACTGTATACGAGACAAAACCATTCATTAGCTAAGACCTTGTGACAGTGAGCTGTTATCTGACAGAGTTGGGCTTGGGGTGACAGTCAAGGGGTTCAGTCCAAGAACCGAAGATCAGAGTCACCAATGTCATCATTTCTGCAACTGATACTCAGGCAGACAAGCTTGAGATTCTCTCCAACTGCAGGGCCAACCCAATGCAGCCAAGCCGCCCCTACAAACTCCCCTCCCACCAGCCCCATTCCTGCCTCTCAGCCCAGCCACCGTGCTCTGCTGATTCCACAGCACCCACAGCCACTGCCGAGCACACACTATTCACCAGCTACCGAGCTCTGTGCCGGGGAGTCAGCCATGAGAGGACAGACAAGGACCCTGTTCCCCCCGGAAGACCCGCAACAAACCAGCAAACAGCGCCCCTGACAACTGTGCAAGGGTGTGCTCTGGCTTATGCTTTAAAGCAGGGTGAGGCACGTCTGGTCTCCAGGCAGTATAAGGCCAGCGAAATCACTTGGTCTGGCTCTCTCTCGAGGCATTAGGGGTGACTTAATTAAACATCTGACCAAATATAGCAGGCTAAATTTTAAGTTGGTAATTTTGGATGGCCAGGGAATGAGGTGATAAATATCCGAAAAAGGTTCCTCACTAGTGCTTTAAAGGGCCACTGGCCACTGGATGGAGAAGGGGCTTCTAGAGGACAAAAATGGGGCCATGTTCCCACGAAGCTGGAAAGGGACGGATGTGGTCCAGCCCTTCATTCACAGTTGGGGAAACTGGGGCCCAGAGGGGAAGTAGCAGCTGAGCGGTGTATGGAAACATCCCAGTGGACTGGCCTCGTCTTAACCCCAGCTTTGACCTTACTCATTAGGTGGCCTTGCTGGTGTTACTCAGCCTTCCTGAGCCTCACTTCCACATCTGGACGTGTTCCCCGCCCATCCCACCTCATAAGGGTCTATGACCGTGGATGAGATCACTTGTGCAAAGAGCCCAGAGCATAGTAGGTGCTCAGTAAACAGAGCCATTATTATTGACCTCGGCATCAGAGGGAGCTGCCCAAGACCACATAGGAAGTGAGGGGACAAGTCAGAATGAAAGGGCAGTGCAAGACTGACTCAAACTCCCCTTTTCGAACTGGCCAATAGGGATGCAGAGGAAATGACCCAAGTCCAAATTAGGCTAACTGCATCCTGCCCCCTGTGCAACCAAACCCTGATCCTTCCCTCCATCAATCACACGTTACCCCACCCACTACTTCCAGACCCCCTATAAAACCTGTGTTCTCCTGAAGCTCTCTCTCTCTCCGCCCTACCGTTGTGTGGGTAAGTGTGGGTGGGATTGAGCTCGAGCTAGCTAGAATAAAGGCTCTTTGCTTTGGCATCGGACTTGGGCTCACTGGAGGTCTTTGGGGATCACGAAATCTGGGCATAACAAGAACTGGATCCAGGTCTCCCAGGGCCTGTCCACCGCACCAACACCCAGTCAGCTATCAGTGGAGTTCCCAGATCAGATCATGGAGGATGAAAAAATTAGTAGGATGTTATGCAATTGACTAGCATCAGGTTAGATTATTTAAAAAAAAAAAAAAAAGGAAGTAAAGTGCTTACGCAAACACATGCAGGCTGCTTCTCTGTTTCCTAGCGTGCTTTTCCCTGAGGTAAGCTCAGTGGGAGACACAATAAATCACTATTCAATAAGAAAAGATCATCCCAGCCCAGGGGAACACTCCCCCCAACCAGAGCCACCAGGAAGGGAGCCTGCTTCTCTAGCAAGAAAGCCTGCAGACTGCAGGAGTGCTTCCCCGATCAGGTGGGCCTGAGGGCAGCCTCAGAGCAAGCAGAGGCCCAGCCTGGGGCAGGGCAAACAGGGAGGCTTTGGAGCAACAGAGTCTGATTCCTGCCATTCCCCTCAGGTGCCCTTCTGCCATTGAGCAGATTACCCAACCGCTATGAGCTTCAGTGTCTTCACATGTGACCACAGGGCCCGCAGTACCTTCCTTGTAGAGGTGAGACTGCCAGATCCCATGGGGCCATGCAGAGCTCAGGGGCACAGAAGGGGCTCACGACTTGCTTGACTCCCTGTGGCCCCAGGTGTACCCTCTGGAGAGTGAGGGGAGAGGTGGTCCTGGGAATGAGAGCAGGAGGAGACTGGGGCAGACGAAGGGGAGAACCGGTAGCTTACTCTCCAGGTGGGGCAAGGGCAGTGGCAGCCTCAGAGCTCCAACTAGGGGGGGACTCAGAGGAAGAAACCTGATACTGAGGGAGCACAGAGTAGGGGGAGAGTGGGGTGGGGATTGTACTTGGTTGTATATGGGGCCAATAGAGTAACACGGCAGTCTCAACCTGTGGGCTGTGATCCCTTTGGCGGTCGAACGACCCTTTCACAGGGGTCGCCTAAGACCATCCTGCATATCAGATATTTATATTACAATTCATAACAGTGGCAACATTACAGTTATGAAGTAGCAAGGAAAATAATTTTATGGTTGGGTCACCACATGAGGAACTGTATTAAAGGGCCGGAGGTTGAGAACCCCTGGAGTAACACTCTCTAAAGGGGCATGCATTCTTTTCCTAGGCTGCCACCACAAAGTGCTGCAAGCTGGGTGGCTTAAAACAACAGACATTTACTGTCCTGCAGTTCCAGAGGCGACAAGTCTGAGCAGGTGCCAGGGGAGGCTGTGCTCCCTCTGAGGATGGATAGAAATGCTCTTTGCCTCTTAGCTTCTGGTGTGGCTGGCTGTCCTTGGGGTGTCTTGGCTGGCACTGCATCTCCCAAATCTCTGTCTTCACAGGGCATTCTCCTTGTGTCTTCATGTCACCTTCCCTCTGTCTATGTCTGTGTCCAGATTTCTTCTTTGATAAGGACACCAGCCATATTGGATGAGGGCCCACCTAAATGACCTCGTCTTACCTTGGCTAAATCTGCAAAGATTCTATTTCCAGATAAGGTCACCTTCTGAGATACTTGAGGTTAGGAATTCAGTGTATCTTTTCTTAAGATGTGGACGCAATTCAACCCGTAACAGTGCCCTTAGACATACTTCTATACCAGCTTGCTAAAAAGTGCCAATTGGCCCTGACCGGTTTGGCTCAGTGGATAGAGCGTCGGCCTGCAGACCAAGGGGTTCCAGGTTTGATTCTGGTCAAGGGCATGTACCTTGGTTGCTGGCACATCCCCAGTGGGGAATGTACAGGAGGCAGCTGATTAATGTTTCTCTCTTGTCGATGTTTCTAACTCTCTATCCCTCTCCTTTCCTCTCTGTAAAAAGTCAATAAAATATATATTTTTAAAAGGTGCTGTTCATTCAGATCAAGCAATGTTATTTTGGGTGATGGCTTGAGGAAAGGGCGGGTAGCAATTATGGGGAGACTAAAGCTCTTTCTTATAGGTCCCCTTGGTTGTTGCCGCTGGTAAGAGATGGGGCTAAGGCAACCTCCTGAGTTGAGTACTTTGACCTCAGAGGACTGGAATAGCCCGGAAAAGGAGTTGCTGTGTGTCGGGCACTGTCGGGTTGCTGTTCATATCACCTACCTCATCTCATTTCTTCCTCATAGTAATTCCATAAAGTAGGCATGAAGCCCATTTCCAAGATAGGAACTGAGGGTGAGACAGGCTAGATAGGGGTCTTATTCAAAGTCACAAAACTATCAAAAAACAAAACCTGTCAAGGAGAGGAGCTCAGGTCCCAGTCCAAGCAGTCTGACTCAGCCTCTGGGTGTTACCACTAAGCTAAATAGCCTTCCCATGAGAGAATCGCGTGGTGCTAAGCCTTCCTCCAGCACTTCAGTTCTAAGGTCCTGCCAGGATCGAATCCAAAGGTAAACCCAAAGACCATCTGAAACTGCAGCCAGACCCTTTCCCAGCTCAGTAACAAGATCAAAAAGCTGCTCATTGCACTTGAGGTTGGGAATAGAGTTAATCATAGGTGAACTCAATCTATTTAAAGCTAAAGCCCAACATCCATCAACTCAGCTCGGAAGAATCTGATCGACCTGTTCCTTACTGTACGACAGAGGAAAGTGTTTACACTGTCTGTGGAAGACATAAGCAGATAAAACAAAATTATGTTTCAGTCTTCACATTTTTTTCTAGATAGTAATCATAAAAATTAAAATAATTTTATTGACTTTTTTATTATATATATATGAGAGAGAGAGAGAGAGAAAGAGAGAGAGAGAGAGAGAGAGAGAGAGAGAGAGAGAGAGAGAGAAAGGGAAAGGAAGAGAAAAAGAGAAACATGGATGTGAGAGTAGAACATTGATCGCTGCCCCTTCCCTGCCCCCAACCAGTGACTGAGCCCAGAACCCCAGCATGTGCCTGACCAGGAATCAAACCAGCAACCTTTTGGTGCATGGGATGATGCCCAACTAACGGAGCTACACCAGCCAGAGCTAAAATCGTCAGTGGTATTCTGGAACCAGCTCTGCTCATGAAAGCAAGTTGTGCACGTCTTTTTATAACTCTGTATTCCGTTATATCATTACGTTATGTTGATAAATTGAACTCAGCTACAGTCGAGTTTTTACAGAATGGAAATTGGCAAACACTACAGATCAGAGCCATTGGTGCTGCTTCTGCTTTCTTTTTTCTCCCTGTTCTCCTCCTCCTCCTCCTCCTCCTCCTCCTCCTCTTCCTCCTCCTCCTCCTCCTTTTCCTCCTCCTTCTCCTCTTCCTCCTCCTTTCCCTTCTTCTCCTCCAAGAGCTGACTATTAAACATTTATAATATACCACTGAAAATATGATGCAAAAACAAGAGAAAAAATATCCACTAGAAGTTGATCAATAGATGACCTACTTATTGCAATAAGCAGAAAAGGACTTTTAAAAATATCATAAATATTTTAAAGAATATATAGGGAAGGATGGGCATAGAAGGTGAAGAGATGGAGGGTTTCCAATGAGAAGCAGTAACTCTAAAATGAACTAAACAGAAATAACCGAAAAGAAATGATATGAAATAAGGAATTCACTTATGGACTTCGACGCTACAAAAAAGGGCACAAGTAAAACTTGAAGCTAGCTCAATACAATTGTTCAAACAGAAGCAGAAAAAGAAAAGTGATAGAAAAACAGTGACCTGTGGAATGACATTCAGCTGTTTGACATGTATGTGGAGTCCCAGAAGGAAAAAATAGATAACGAGGCAAAAAATTATTGTGGAGAAGTAAGGATTAAATGATGAAAAATATTAACTCACAGATCTAAGATGCTCGATGAACCCTAAGCAAGTTAAGTATGTCCAAAATTACAAAACAAAACAATAAAACGCCACCATTTTCGAATTGATGAAAATGAAAATGAGTGTGGCTGGACGTAGTGACCCCCTTATACTAAAGAATGTGGCAGAAGAGGCAGCACGTGAGTGAAGACGAGGTCATACAGAGGTGCCTTCCTCTGTGCTCACTCTTGGATCACAAACTGTAGGGAAGTCAGAGGCCATGTCATGAGGAGACTAAAGCAGACCCGCAGGGAGAAACTGGGACCTCCTGCCAACAACCAGCAAGGAACTGATGCTGCCTGCCAGTGGCCATGTGAATAAATGGCCTGGGGAGTTCAAACTCAGTCAGACCTTTAGATTATTGTGGTCCACATACCTGGAAACCAAAAGAGAGCTGGGGTAGCCATACTCTTACCAGGCAAAGTAGACTGTAAGCCAAAAATGGTAACAAGAAGCAAAGAATGTCATTATATAAGGATAAAGGGGTCAATTCATTAAGTAGGTATAATAATCGTCAATATATATGGTGGAGGGATGTACGTAGCCAACATCAGAGCACTTGGTTAGGGAGGGATTGGAAAAGTCAATAGCTAGTAAGATGTCAATTCTCCTCAAATGGATCAATGCATTCAATGGCATTTTACCAAAATCTCAAAGGTTGGGGTTTCTTTTTGTATGTGGAAATTAACAAGCTGATTCTAAAGGTAATGGAAATGTTAATGGTCTGGAAAAGCCAACACAATATTGGAAAAGATGAACAGAGTTAGGGGACTTAAAGATTAACTATAAACCTATATAGCATTAAGATGTGTGGTATTGGGATAAGGACAAACAGATAAATGACTAGAGGATCCAGAAATAAATCCACACGCATATAGTCTATTGACAATATAGGTAAAAATAACTCAATGGGAAAAGGAAAGTCATCTCTTTAAAAATTTTTATTTCTCAATTGCAGTTTACATTCAATATTATTTTGTATGAGTGTCAGATGTACAACATAGTAGTTATACAATCATATCCTTTACAAAGTGCTCCCTCAATATTTTAAGTACCCATCTGGTACCATACATAGTTATTACAATATTATTGACTATATTCCCTATGCGCTACTTTACAACAGAATAGAGAACCCAGAAATAAACCCAAGTCTATATGGTCAATTAATATATGACAAAAGAAGCAAGAACATCCGATGGAGGAAAAACAGCCTATTCAATAAATGTTGTTGGGAAAATTAGACAGATACATGTAGGAAAATAAAACTAGACCACCTTCTTACCCCCTATATAAGAATAAACTCGAACCCTAACCGGTTTGGCTCAGTGGATAGAGCCTCGGCCTGCGGACTGAAAGGTCCCAGGTTCGATTCCCGCCTTGGTTGTGGGCACATCCCCAGTGGGAGGTGTGCAGGAGGCAGCTGATCATCGATGTTTCTAACTCTCTATCCCTCTCCCTTCCTCTCTTTAAAATATCAATAAAATTTATTTTTTTTTAAAAGTCACTTGTCTTAAAAAAAAAGAATAAACTCAAAATGGATTAAAAACTTAAATGTAGGACTTGAAACCATAAAACTCCTAGAACAAAATACAGGCAATAACATTTCTGACATTTCTCTTAGCAATATTTTTTTCCGACATATCCTTGGGCAAGGGAAACAAAAGAAAAAAATAAACAAATGAAACTACGTCAAACTGAAACATTGCACAGCAAATGAAACTATTAACTAAATGGACAACCCACTAAATGAGGAGGAAAGTCTTTTCAAAACTATGGTGCTGGAACAACTGGGTAATCATGTGGAAGTAAATGAATTCCAGCTTCTGGAGATGGACAGACTTACGGAGGTCAAGAGATACCAGCTTCCAGCTATACAAGTAATAAGTCATGGGGCCGATGGTCAATGATAATGTTTTATATATTTAAAGTTGCTAAGAGAGTAGATCGTAAAAGTTCCCATCATAAGATAAAACATTGTAACTTTGTATGGTGATGGATGAAAACGTATAGTGGTGACCATATTACAGTGCATACAAATATAGACTCATTATATTGTACAGGTGAAATTAATATAATGTGAAATGTCAATGATGTCTCAAATAAAAAAAAAGATGGCTAGACTTGAACATAAAGGCTAATGACCATAAAACTTTTGGAAAGAAGCAGAATATCTTTATAGTACAGAATGCAGTAACCATAAAAGAAAAATTTGTAGGATTGATTTTTATCAATTTAAAAATTAAAACATTTAGCTCTTTGAAACACATGTTAACAAAATGAAAAAGCAAACTGTAGACAAGGAGGAAAGATTTGCAACGCATATCTGACAAAGGGTATGTAATCAGAATGTTTAAGGAACTCCTACCGAACAATAATTAAAAGACAAACATCTCAGTAAAAATGTGGACGATAGGCCCTGGCTGGCGGGGCCAAGTGGACAGAGTGTCGGCCCGAGGACTGAAGGGTCTCGGGTTCGATTCCTAGTAAAGGGCATGTACCTGGGTTGCGGGTTCAATCCCCAGCCCAGGTCCCAGAGGCAACCAATCGATGTGTCTCTCTTGCATCGAAGTCTCTCTCTCTCTCGCTCTCGCTCTCGCTCTCGCTTTCTCCTCTCTCTCTCCTCTTTCTCCTCTCTCTCTCCTTCCCCTCCTCCCTTCCATCCTCTGTAAAAATCAATGGAAAAAATATCCTTGGGTGAGGATTAACAACAACAAAAAAATGGACAACAGGTTTGAACAGATTCTTCAGAAAAGAAGATATACAAATGGCTAATAAGCATATAGAAAGGTGATCAGCATCACTAGTCATCAGGGAAGTGCTAATTAAAACTAAATTGAGATCCCTCTTCGCACCCACTGACTAACATTAATGAGACTGACAGTGCCGGGTGCTGGTGAGGATGTGGAACCACTCGACTTCTCATGCATTGAAGGTGGGAATAGAAAAGGTTACAGTAACTTTGGGAAGCTGGGCAGTTTTCTATAAATGTAAGCATGTACTTACCTGATGACCCAGTCGTTTCACTCCCAGGTATTTACTACAAAGAAATGAAAACATATGTCCACACATACACACGAAAAGGTTTATTCAAGAATATTCCTGGCAGCGTTATTCACACCAGACTAAAATGGGAAACAATCCATATGTCCATTATAAGAGAATGAATAAACAAATTATAGTGTGTTCATATTATACTGCTCGGTAATAACAAGGAATGAACTTCTTTCACCATCACAACAACACCCTGGGATAAATCTCAGTCATCATGCTGAGCAAAAGAAGCCAGTCACAGGAGACTACATGTTATCTGATTCCATGTATGTGGCATCCAAGAATAAGCAAAACTGCCCACTGGTATGGCTCAGCGGTGGAGCATTGAACTGTGAACCAGGAGGTCATGGTTAGATTCCAGTCAGGGCACATGCCCAGGTTGTGGGTTTGATCCCCAGTGGCAGGTGTGCGAAAGGCAGCCGATCAATGATTCTCTCTCATCACTGATGTTTCTATCTCTCTCTCCCTCTCCTTTCCTCTCTGAAATCAATACAAATATAAATGGGGAGTGGGGGTGAGAATAAGCAAAACTAATCTATGGTGTTACAAATCAGAACAGTGGTTGCCTCTGCAGGGTGAGAACTGACTGGGAAGAAGCAGGAGGGAATTTCTGGAGGCGATGGATGTGTTCGTATATGGATTGGGACTGGGTTACCAGGTGTCTTCCCTTATCAAACGTCCTAGAACTTTACACTTAAGATCTGTCCATTTCACCATATGTAAATTGATACCTCACTCAAATATTTTCAAATGGATGAGAGAGAGAGAGAGAGAGAGAGAGAGAGAGAGAGAGAGAGAGAGAGAGAGGAAGGAAAGAAACATCTATTAAATGGATTCTATTTGTTGTTCCACTCATTCTTGTATTCTTTGGTTAATTCTTGTATGTGCCCCAGCTGGGGATTGAACCCCAAACCCTGGCAATGTGGGGATGACCCTCCAACCAACTGAGCTAACCGGCCACCAAGGCTACCTCACTCAAATGTTAAAAAAGAGAGAGAAACCTGGCTGCTGTGTTCAGTTGGCTGGGCGTCATTCCATGCAACAGAAGGATGCTGGTTTGATTATAGATGAGGGCACATTCCGGGGTTGTCAGCTTGATCTCCAGGATGGAGATAAGTATGGAGTAAGATCAGTATGGAGGAGGCAGCCGATCAATGTTTCTCTCTCTCTCTCTCAAAATTAATAAAAAAATATTGGAGAGGGTGAGGGAGAATACAAGAGAGAGGAAGCACTGGCCAGGAATATGAGTGTGTCAGTTCTTCACTCTTCCTTTCCCCAACCTTGACCTTCACCGCTGAGCTCTCCTGGTTCCAGCAAGTAACACCAACCAGGCAACAGCAGGCTAAGTCCTGATTTCTGCACATGTCCTCGGGTGATGATGTTCTGGGCAGGAGCCGCTGGAATTTTTTATAGTTCTCTTAATTTACAGACGTTTTCACTTGTTTAAAAAATGATCACCATACAACTTTGCAAACAACTTGAAAGAACAGGTAACATTCTCAAAAAGCGTAGCTCTGTTCGAAGAAAATATATCTCTCTATACACATGCACCCTGACAGCCTCAAGTTCTGCTTAAAAGATGCCAGCAAGGATAGAGTCATCAGAACAGCAGATCTAGAAGCAACCACTAGAAAGCTAAATACATCCAGCTTTCTAGTTCAGAGTGGAATCGATTTATAGCAGAAGAGCTGAAGGAAGAGAATTCTACATATTCAGAAGCAGATGAATAATGGCTGATGTTACAAGAAAGACAGAGCAGAGGACCTGACAGGGAGTGCTCCCCATCTGGCCCTTCATCAAAGAGGCAGTATCCACAAGACAGGGTTCCGCTGTTCCCTGTACTCGCTTCCACGCAAAAACACACACCCTCTCCACTTTACTATCAGGTTTCTCTCCTCTGCCTGGTCTCCCAATTAAGATCTTTGTTGCCAACCATTCAAAAGAAATTGCTGCTGAAAATGCAGACCCACAACAAGAAACAGAAATTCTGCTTCTCTCCCAAGTTAATTCTGAATTATCTCTCCATTTTAGTTTAAGGAACTGCTTTAACGTAAGTGATTACACTTCTGCCCAAATGAAAGCTTTACAGGATTATGATTAAGATATAGCTTGTAAATAGTGTTGATTTAATATGAACCTCGTGGAGTGAATTCTGTACATTACCTTGTA
This sequence comes from Murina feae, assembly GCA_004026665.1. Lineage (NCBI taxonomy): Eukaryota > Metazoa > Chordata > Mammalia > Chiroptera > Vespertilionidae > Murina > Murina feae. The sequence continues at coordinate 1,159 of PVJC01013504.1, read as the reverse complement.
CTCTTTGAATAGTATTAATACTGTGTTTAAGTTGGTTAACAGTCCATTATTACATCACTGGGAGCATCACACAAGCAATTGTGAAATTGGACATATTTGAAATGGCAAAGGTACTTTTATATGCCAAGATCTGTATTATCATAGTTTTAAGACAAATGTGAAGTGACTGGATGGTTACCTGAATACATTTAAATTGAAATGTTTAAAAGAATAAAATAGGAGAAAGTTTAAAAGGTTTATACTGTTACTCTGCACCCTGTTGGACTGTAATTCCCCTCTCTGAACCCCAGGCAGGGCCTGGAAGAGGCTGGTACTGTGGACTGGTCCTTAGAATGTGGGCTCAAAGCTGAGAGTCAGTCCTTACAGCGTCTCTTCCCCTCCCGGAGCCCCAGTTTCCATTTTAATGGGTTCACGATTAACACCTACCTCCAAGAACAATAGAGATGAACAATGGGAAACTGAGTCAAGATAAAAGAACTAAGCACACCCAGGATTTGAACCTGGCAGTGGGCTCTAGGGAAAAGGGGAAAGCTGAGGTACAGCTTCTCCCATTTTTCAAATGGGGGTGATCATAGCATCCGCCTCACGGGTTATAATGGAGGTGAGGAGCTGAATCAGGAAGCGCGTTGGGTCGTCTCTGGCTGTAATTGCTAATCGCTCAGTGTGCATTAGCTGTTGTTTTCTAGGACAGCGACCACTCCCGGAAGCACTGGTCAGTCCTGTGTTCACAGCTGTGTGCCGAGAAGTCCACAGGCACCAACTCACTGTGTCCAAACCCAAACTCTCCACCTTCTCCCTAACCCACCCTCCTCCTCATCTCACTGTTTCCCTTCCATTCCCCCACCCCCAAATCCCACTCTCACTGAGGTTCAAAGTCCAGAGACTTCCTCCTCCCCTCCCCCACTCCCTCCAGGCCCCAGGCACCCCCACCTGCAGCCCTGGCCAGGCCCTCTGGGGGCAGGAGGAAATCTCACTAGCTGCCCCCGCCCTCTGAACTGTCCCCTCCATAGGCCCCACACCCCAGCCTGAAATGTGCTCCCAGCGCAGCTCCCACCAGGCCTCCCTCCAGCTCAGTCAGCACCCACGACTCCCCATTTCCTACAGAATCAGCCTCTAGCACCGCAGTCCATGCCCTCCCTGAGAGGTTTCCCCTCCTGCC
>PVJC01013503.1:0-37860 GCA_004026665.1 Murina feae | reverse complement strand
CCCGGTGCACAAAAATTTGTGCACTGGGAGGCGGGGGGGTTGTCCCTCAGCCCGGCCTGTGCCCTCTCCCAGTCTGGGATCCTTCTGGGGATGTCCACCTGCTGGTGTGCCTGGCCAGCCTGGGTGAGGGGCCAATGTCTGTTTGCAAGCTGGCCAAGCTCCCCAGTGGAGACCCTCACCCCAGGGGGTGTGGCAAGCCAGGGTGAGGGGCTGAGGGCAGTTTTCAGGCCAGCCACAGCTCCCACTGATCCTACGGGCCACCCGCCTGGGAAGCTGATGGTTGGGTGGCACTGTCCACCCCATGGCCTCCCGGGTGGGGGCCGTGGGGGCCGGCCACCTGTTCCCCGCGCCCTGGAAGGCTCCCGCCTGGGAAGCCATGGGTGGGGAGGCGCTGGTTGCCCCATGGCCTTCCGGGTGGGGGCCGCAGGGGTCCAGCTGCCTGGTCTCCGGGTGGGGTGGCACTGGCCGCCCCATGGCCTCCCGGGCGAGGCCGTGGGGGTCCGGCCGCCTGTTCCCCGCGCGCCCCGGAAGGCTCCCGCCCAGTAAGTCAAGGCTGCAGCGGCAGGGCTGCGGGGATCCAACCGTCTTGCCCCCGCGCCCTGGAACGCTCCCGAGGCTGCGGGCAGCAGAGCCACTGGGATCCGACCACCCCATCCCCGCGCCCCGGAACGCTCCGAGGCGGCGGGGCTGAGGGGGTCCTGCTGCCTTGTCCCCGCGCCCCGAGGCGGCGGGAGGCGGGGCCGCGGGGATCTGGCGGGAGGCGGGGCCGCGGGGATCCGGCTGCCCCGTGCCCCGGAACGCTCCGAGGCGGCGGGGCTGAGGGGCTGAGGGGTTCCTGCTGCCTTGTCCCCACGCCCAGGAATGCTCCCGAGGCGGTGGGAGGCGGGGCTGCGGGGATCCGGCCGCCCCGCGCGCCCCAGAACGCTCCGAGGCAGCGGGACTGAGGGGGTCCTGCCGCCCTGCCCCCACGCCCCGGAGCCTTCCCGGGCAGGGGCAGCCGCCTGGTGCCCACCTCCCCCCCACCCCGGCTCCCGCCTGGAAAGGCATCCGCAGGCCCAAGGCGCTGGATGCCTTCCCAGGCGGGAGGCTCCCAAGATGGCGGAGGCCGCAGCCCCGGAGAAGCTGCACACCAGGGCTGCGTCCTCCGCCATCTTGGCTGGGCTAATTTGCATACAGCAGCTCTGATTGGCTGGTGGGCGTGGCTTACCTGTCTCGGAGAAACGGTTAATTTTAATATTTCGCTTTTATTAGTTTAGATATGGAGGTATAAGTAGCCCTAGCCAGTCTGCTTAATGGTTAGAGCGTCGGCCCGTGGACTGAAGGGTGTTGGGTTCAATTCCCGCACGTTGATTGCAGACTCGATCGGGGCCTGGGTCAGGCTGCCTGCAGGAGGCAACCAATCAGTGTGTGTCTCTCACATGTTGTTCATCTCTCTCTCACTGTCTCTACCCCTCCTTTCCACTCTCTAAAAATCAATGGAAAAAATATCCTCAGGTGAGGATTAACAAGCAAAGGATATAACTAACAAAACACTAAAATTCCTGTGGTTGATAAACTTACATTCTGGTGGGGGTAGGGAGGACAAATAATACAAAGTAACATGATAAACATGCAATTCGTCTATTATGTTTGGTGATATCTGGAAAAAACAGAACAAGGTAAGAGGAAATGGAGCGTAAATGGGTGGCTACAGGCTTTGTTGACTAGGTGACATTTGAACAAAGACTTTCAGGGAGTGCGGAAGTGAGCCCTGTGCATCTTGGGAGGAGGGCCCGGGCAGCAGGTGCCCCGAGGCAGGGGTGCGCCTGGCCATCCTGTGGAATCGTGGGGGATCGGGCTGAGCAGAGTGAGGCGAGAGAAAGGATTTGGCGGGAAGAGGTATTTACTGCAAGAGACAGGTTGTGAGGGGCTTCCAGGCCTTTGGAAGGACCTTGGTCTTTGTGCTGAACGAAGTGGGAGCTGTTGGGAAGGTTTGGATATAAGCAGTGATGGGCTTTAAAAGGATGGCACTAGCGCTGCGCTGTCCAGTGTGGTAGCTACTCAACACAGGTGCCCATTTAAATTCAGATTGACCTCATTTACATTTAAAATGCACCTCCTTAGTCGCCCAGCCCTCCTGGAGCTATCGGTGGGGCCCTGCGGGTGGGGAACCTCTCACAGGCACAGTCCCCCAGTGTCTGCTCCAGCTTGCCGAGCTTGGTATACAGCTCTTCTAGAATTTGCAGTTTCTTTAAAGGGGTGATTAATCATTCGTGTTTTGTACATAAGGCCTAGTTGATTCATCTAATTTAGAATTTTTGGACAAAGAAAGGAAAGTTGACAGATTAGGCCCCCAGGAGTGATTTTTTTCTTTCCCTTCTAGAATGCCTGGAATATGGCTCCCACTTCTGATACGTGTACACATACCTCTTTCTCCAGTTTACTGGTTCAGTTCCATTTTAGAATTGTGTAAGCCTGGCATTCTACATCTGGGACCGGGGCCCGCACCCCAGTGGCTACCATGTCTTTGCTGCTTACTCCTGGAAGTTTCCAGTCAATAGAGGAGGCTGTTTTATTTTTCTTCTTGCCAATTTCTATTTCAAGCAGCTATTCCAAAGAGAGTAACTTTTCCCAGCCATCCAGAATGCAGTCTAGATTAGAAAATAAACTCCTGGGAGCACATTCCTGAAACTTGGGCCTCTAGACTTCATCATGAAACCAGTGGTAAAATGATGATTTGGGTTCCAGGACTGGCTCTGATGCAAAGCACTGTTAGTGTTTCCAGGTAAACCTCATGGATTAGTCTTTCTGTGACAAAGTGCTGATGTGTATTGTGATGTGATTCTGACTTCCTTCCCCAGAGAAAGCGGTTGCTTATTTTGAAACCACCGACCAGATTCTAGACAACGAAGATGATGTCCTTATTCAGAAACCCTCCTGCAAAACCTTCTGCCATTATGTCAGTGCTATTAATACTGCACCCAGGAACATCGGGAAGGATGGCAAGTTCCAGATTTTAGTTTGCCTTGGAACACGGTATGAAGCCAGTTCTTGACTTTCCCTGTCTTTGTTACATGTCGAACAAGGGTCCAGAAAGGGTTAAACCAGGCCACACCCCTTGCAGAGCTCGTGTGTGTGTGTGTGTGTGTGTGTGTGTGTGTGTGTGTGTGTTTCTTTCATTCCTGGGTTCATGATGAGAATACTGCTTATTGGGTAAAGCACTCTGCTAAGTATACTTTACATACATTATCTCATTGAACCCTCCTGCCGTTCACCACCACCAGTACTTGAAGTAGAACCAGTATCCCATTGTGTAGGTGAGAAGATAGATGAAACACCGGTAGATTTTCCCAGGTTACACAGTTAGAAAGAGGTGAAGCCAAGATTCACATCGTCTCACTCCAGAGCCCAGGCTCTCAACCATTACACATCACAAAGATAGGTCAGTAGTTATAGGTAAAGAGTATCCAAAGATAAGTAGTTACAGGTAGGATGGTAGATAATTAGACACACTGACACACACATACACATGTACTGTGCAGAGCTTGTATAGTGTATATATACCACCATATTAAATTTAATAACTTCGCAAATTCTTACCATATAGTCTTCTCTTTAAGACAGTTTCTTACCCCTTTATTTCTTGAAAATGGCACATATGAGCTGTACAATTCATTCATTTTCAAATAGCTCTCACAATTGTACGAAATGAAACACAGAGACCTTTAGAAGCTTTTTGTGTGCAATGTGTGCTTCTAAAACCGCTGGGGTCCTGCTCGACTGGGGTGACTCAGTGGTTGAGCATTGCCCCATTAACCAAGAGGTTTCTGGTTCGATTCCCAGTTGGGGCACTTGCTAGGTTTCCGGCTGGAGCCCCAGTAGGGGGTGCAGGAGGCAGCTGATCAGTGATGTTTATCTTTCATCGCTGTTTCTATCTCTCTATACCTCTCCTTCCTCTCTCTCTAAAATATCAATAAAACAGAGTTTAAAAAGTAAAAATAAACCCCTGGAGGCCCGAGGAGAGGTTCAGGATGGTCTAGTGAGAACGGTCCTTGTCACAAAAAGCCTTGGGAGGTGCTTGGCCTAGTGACAGGTGATTGGTGTCGAGTTTAATCAGGAAACACTGCAGCCTGAGACTTCAACTGGCTGATAGAACTAAGTTCTGAATTTCTTCTTAACAAAAGGGGCCCATGTGCAGCTGAGCGTTTAAAGTTCCTTTTGAACATGATCTTTATCTCCTCTTATCTCGTCACTGTTCTGATTTATTAGGCCAATGCAATCTCTCTTTTGGTTTATAAAATCTACTTAGTGTACTTTGATTTTGTTCCTTACCTTGTTGCGTTGTGTAAGTTAAAAAACAAAACAAAAACAAGCAAATTCCTACTATTTAATGTAGTCTTTCCTCCCAAAAGATCCACCTACTTTGGCATGCCTTGCCACAGATATCTAACGCCCCTGTAAAAAAGAAATATAAAATTACATTCTGCCTCTTTCTCAAAGTGGTAAAGTCGGAATAGAGAATTTCCTTAATGTGTGGAAATCCTCATGGCCAGCATGGCTGACTGTTAAACTTTGAGGGGGTCTTCCCATCAGCCTACACTGTCTCGCTCCTGCAGCTTTTTCACCAGTAAAATCCAGCTTCCTGACTTGAGTTTCCTCTCAGCTGACCTCGGGGCTTGGCTGGATTTGCCCCACCGGCCGCACACCTTCCAGGTGAGAGCTCCAGCATGCGCTGCGTCCGCCGCGAGGCCAGCCCCACTCAGAGCCTGTTTCTGTTTGGGCCTGTAGGGATCGCCTGCTCCCACAGTGGATCCCGCTGTTAGCCGAGTGTCCTGCCATCACCCGAATGTACGAAGAGAGCGCCCTCCTGCGGGACCGCATGACCGTCAACTCCCTCATCCGCATTCTGCAGACCATTCAGGACTTCCCCATCGTCTTAGAGGGATCTCTCATCAAAGGCGTGGACGTGTAGCCCCTGGTGGAAACGCGCAGTCCTGACCCCTTGCTCCCTCGCCTCCCCCGTCTGCGGGGCCGATTTGGACTTGTCTGGTCGTGAGTCGCTGCAGGGGCTGTGCACCGAATGCCCTGACTTGAACAAGCCTCACGCTGCAGACAAGGCAAAACGCTGTATTGTAGTTCATTTGAACCAGGAATTTAGTATAATATAGAGTATTTTCATGTGTTAGACGTGTGTAAATATGCTATCTTCTTCAACAAACTATATTCCTCCAATAAGATGCTTTTCCTAGATTGAATATTCCTGTGATTTCAAATAAGTAGCTTACAAGCATCGGGAGCTGCGGGAAGAACGGTGCTGGTCAGGAAAAAGCCAGGACGAGTGCGTGTACACACAGTGCAGCCAGTCGGCCTCCTTGCCTCCAGGTATCACAGCGGAGCCCAGAAGGCATTGCAGGGTGGGGTGTGGCCATCCATCCTGGGGTCTGACTCTTTTTGTATAGTGAATGTGAACAGTCTGCCTACTGTATGGGGGTGGGGGGTCCTAACACCCCCCACCACTGCACACACACACACACACACACATACACTGGGATTCAGCCCCCTGACTGGGAATCAAACCGGTGACCTTCTGGTTCATGGGTCGATGCTCAACCACTGAGCCACACCAGCCAGGCTGCACTGGTATCTTTTAAGTTGCAAATGGTTTTGTACATATGAATCGAGTCACTTTTCCATTCTTTTGGGCAGTTTTTTTTTTCCCCCCTTAGGCACAAGATGAAGATATAATTCAAATACTTTAAATACTGAACCCTAGGAGCTTGGTTTAACTGGGTAGACAGCACACAAAGCCCCAAGAAGTGTGTTAAATGGTGGGATTATAACTTCTTTACTCTGGAGAGATTAGCCTTGACTGACTTCATTCCTAGCATTTTTATTCATGTTATTGGAGGCACTTTGGGCAGATGTCACAGTCACAACAACTGCAAACAGGCGTTTGATCCTGTGCTTTTCACTTGGCCCTCGGAGCCCGGCCATGGTCCCTCACCTCGGAGGGAGGGGTCCCCGTAAGCCTGTCTTTGTTTGGCTCCCGTCGCCCCCTCCCCGTCCGGGTGCCCAGCCCCCTCTCAGGAAATGGAAGGAATGTCTGAGAAGGAGGAGGGCTCGGTGTGGCTTGGAATGTTTTTGTGAAAGTATTTGTTGACCAAGATAATGCAAATAACAGAAGGAGGGAGAAAGAATGGTCCCTTTCTGGGTGTTTCAGGGGAAGTTTTCTGTCCCTCAGTAAGAGGGGTGATAACATGAAACAACTGGCCCAGAGAAGGTAAAAAGCCAGCGCAGCACCGAGGGGCAAACTGCACACGAGCGGCCGTTTTGAGAGACCGAATGTTGTGCGTCCCTTTCCAGTTGGGGATTCCATCAGGCCGTCAAGTAAGTGTGGTGTGAGCAGATCCTCCGAGCAGGTCCTGTTGCTCTAAGGAGCGCCTGCACGTTGCTGGCTGTGACCGTGCTCAGCAGAGCTCCGGGGTGTATTCCCAGTTGTGGCCCGCAGCACCCTGTGATCTGAGGGTCCCCGGCTGGAGCCTACAGTGCTGTCTCCCTTACTTCCTGGAGGAAGAAACTAAGGAAACAAGTGCCTCCCTCCCTTTACAAACACCGTATGCAGCCAGGCAGCGAGGCTCTCCCCCTGTGATATGTGGCTCAGGGAGGAAAAGGGGGTTGAAGCATCTAGAAACCCCTGGAAGGGGGTTAAGAAGATGGTTCTGGGGGCTTGGGGCCGAGATCGCTTGCCTGAGGCTAACGTGTCTGATGGCATGGCTGTTCAGGGACAAGGAAATTCTTCAATGGGAGACATCTTCAACCTGCTGACACCAGGCTCAGACTGCGTTTCGGGGATCAGAAGCCATACGCTGATCCATGGTGGGGGCTGTTCCCCCTCCCTTACCCATGAGGCCATGCTTCTGATGCACTCGGGGCTACCGGGGCGGCGATGTAGCTGATTGAGTCATCTGGTCCCGCCGTCTCATTTTATAGATGGGAGCACTTAGGGACTAAAGAGATTACATACCCCCACAGCTGGTCAGCGACGACACAGGGTTCAGGATTCACGATTTCAAATTACACCAGGCATCATGAGCCTGACCTTGGGCGTTCATCTGAGTAGTCTCTCCACCCTTGGATCATTATGCACTCACACGGATAGGAACTAGGGTTCATACTCATGTCTGATCATCATTTACGGGATTAATATTCATTTTAACAAATGAATATTATTTTCACAAGTTGTTGTGAAAACGGGGAGAACATTGGATGGGGGGGTCTGTGGATAAAACCATTACTTCAAAAGGGAGTGCCCCAAAAGAGTTCCACCCTGAGTTCTGTCCTGCTCTGTGGCGTAGGACTAGAGCAGTGCCACGACCCACGTCAAAGGAGAGAGACATGCCCCTACAATACTAGGCCCTTGAAAGTGGTCACCTTGGGAGCCTTTCTGTCTGCATTCAGGGAGACAGCCAGCGCTCCAGACACGTGGGGGCCCCTGGAAGAGCTGCTTGAAAGGCCCGCAGCCCATAGGATCCAAGTTGATGAATAAAAAGGATGTGAGCAGAGTTTGTCACATAAGAAACACAACTCTAGCTCAGTTGGCGTGGCTTAGGGGTTGAGCATAGACCTATGAACCATGAGATCAAGGTTCGATTCCGGGTTTGGGGCACATACCCAGGTTGTGGGCTTGATCCCCTGTGTGGGGCATGCAGGAGGCAGCCAATCAATGATTCATCATTGATGTTTCTCTCTCGCCCACTCGCCCTTTCTCCTTGAAATCAATTTTTAAAACTATTTAAAGAAAAGAAAAAGAAACACAACTCTAAAGGAATATGAAATAGTTCTTATGTGGCTTATAATTGTCTTTGAGCCAATGCCAAATTATTTTGAGCAGCACAATGGCAGGACCTTGAGAATAAATGTACGTAGCCTCACAAGCTGACTTGCAAGGACCATATCCATTTAGAGCTATCCTGTTTATTTTTAAAGTCAGTATTTTGCTTTATAATCACACCTCAAAATTAAATAAAAATCGAAGGGCAATATGCTAATTAGACTGGACATCTTCAGGCTGACATTCTGGACATCCTTCTTGACAAAGCTGGGGCTGGAGGGAAGCTAGCCTGGGTCCCAGGTGCCTGCAGACGGTCAGAGAAGGAAAGCCCGGTCCCGGGTGCCAGAGGGAAGTGGTGCTGGCAGCCAGGGGAAGGAAGACCTACTCTTGCACTAATTTTCATGCATTGGGCCTCTAGTTTTTGCATAATAGCTTAAGAAGAAATTGTTTTAAAATTAAATTGCCAAAAATATCACCTCTTGAAACATCTTTTTTTCAAGTGTCCTGAACCTCCTAACCTCAGCCTTTGTAACCCAATAGCATTACACCGGTGTGAGGCTCTGTGCCTGTGCCCTCTCGGGCTTAGGCATCCTTGAAAGTGACTGAGGCACAGTGTCCAGGAGTTAAAATGGGGTTGAGGTGGTGGGAAACGGGCCACCAAGAAGAAAAGTAGGACCTCCCACCCTCCCCATCCTCTTTCCTCTGGGGGCAAGACTTGGATCTAAGAAACCTAAAACTTGTAGAAGTTTGCGATTTCCTCTAAAATTTACTTTCCATGTTTCAGAAATGTTTGTACCTTTTGTAACCCTGTGGTATTGACTTTCACATGGCTTTTTCAAAAATCACTTTAATGAACTCTGTCACCCTCTATGAATGACATAGAGGAAATACTGAATTGCTTCTATTTCCTTTTTTGGCAATAAATCACCGTTGTATATAGATGTGAGTGAAAGGGGTAGAGACGATGCATCACAGTTGGTGTATAGTGTGTGTTGACACCTCTAAGCTATTTCAAAACATGAGGCAATAGATGAGGCCCTCAGATCCCCCGGGAAATATTTATTTGACGGCACTAAGAGTGTAGCTCTTAGTAACAGACTCTCCTTCTGCTGAGGATTGTGGCTTTTCAGAAGATTTTTATTTTGAGAACTGTGAGTATTTTCTCTGTGAGGTTTACAGAAACTAGTTGCTCCTTTTCACCACGTTGGAAGGACAGTCTGAACCTTCACTGTTTAGATCTCAGTATTAGCACCTTCACGGATGAGAATGCAGTCTTCAGCTCCTCTCTACTTTTTATAAAGTGAATCCTGTTTCCAGGTCATCTGCGTCTTTTGAAATCCCTGTTTCGTATGTAAGTATTTATTACATTTCCATTTAGCTTAAAAGAAGACAGGAACAAGTAATAAGCTATTCGGCCCCTTATTCCTATATATGTTTCTTGAACTGATTTCCAAGCTTTTTGAAGAGGGTGTTGGACTGTGATCGGAGGAATCCAAGGAGAACCTCATCCCTTCAAATCTTACTAGAACCAATTGTCCTCTCAAGGACAAAATAGAGATTGGCTCCAGAAAAATATCACATTGAGCAATTAATACCAGAGTGAAAAATATCATCAAAAGATTTCCCCTCCTTTGGGGAAAAAGAAAAAATCCCCTCATTTGAAGGAATCCAGGGTATCCTTGGGTTATATGGGAGGAAATAATGCTTGATTCAGTTACCTGAATGTATTATGTATAGCTCCATTCTTTATTCCAAACACCACATCTTGACAGAGAGGCATGGTAAGGAGTGCCTGTTGTCAATCAACAGAAGGTGTTTAACACATGGAACAAATCCTCTGCGTTACACTGGAGCCATGTGTAAATGTACCTGTGTATGTTTTTAACAAATGAGCCTTTCTGCATTTAAGTTATATTGTTTTTCCTTGTATGGTTAACAAAATGCATCAGAACTGGATTTTTCCCCCCTCATCTGAATATAATATAAAATTTGAACAGTATTGTGATATCAAGCACTTTAGCATACATATCAGAGAAACTGACGTGGGTTTTTCAGGTTTTGGAGTACATTTAAATATGACTTTTCATGCTTTGTTCTTTACAAATAAAACTGTGGGATTGATACTTTGTTCTGTTTTGTTATTATAGAATCTTAAAACTGACTGTTTAACAGAGCAAGTGTATTAGAGTTCTTCAGAGAAACAGAACCAGTAGGATATGTATGTAAACATAAAGAGGTTAATTTTAAGGAAATCACTCAAACGATTGTGGAGGTTTAGGAATCCAAAATCTACATGGTAGGCAGGTTGGAGACCCCTCGGAAGAGATGCAGTTCAAGTCCAAAGGCAATCTGTTGGCAGAATTTCTTGCTCTGAGAAGCTCCGTCTTTGTTTTATGAAGGCCTTCAACTGATTGGATGAGGCCACCCACATTATGGAGAGTAATATGCTGTACTCTAAGTCTACCAATATAAATGTTAACCTAATTAAAAAAGAAAACACTGTATAAAAACATTCAGAATAATGTTTGACCAAATATCTGGCATCATGGCCCAGTCAAGTTGACACATAAAATTAACCATCAAAATTATAACAAGAGATTGTAATAATGAGTGACTTGCTAATAAGCGATAAAAAAGAATGCTGACCCCTAGCTGGTTTGGCTGTATGGATAGAGCGTCAGCCTGTGGACTGAAGGGTCCCAGGTACGATTCCAGTCAAGGGCACATGCCCGGGTTGTGGGCTCAATCTAGGGCGTGCAGGAAACAGCTGATCAATGATTCTCTCTCACTGATGTTTCTATCTGTATCTTCTCACTTCCTCTCTCTGAAATAAAAATATTGTTTTAGAAAAAGGATGCTGAAAATACAAGAACTGCATATAGGGAGCAGCACTAACCTGAGGCCTGAGGGACACAAACAGAGATTTGCCTTGCCCTCAGGCTGAGGGCCAGCTTTATTAAAGCAGTTACCACCCTGGCCCACTGAATGGCAAAGAAGTTACAAGATGCTGCACTGCTGGCACTTGTTTGGAATCTGCCTCCAAGTGCTAGAGGAGCATCCATGGGGAGGTGCCACAGCCCAGGACTTGCTGGGAAGCCACTTGGGGGGGGGGGGGTGAGGGAGGTGCTAGGGAAGATGTCCATGGAGAAGTGTTGTACCAGGAAAACCTACTCCAGAGCCACCCAAGGGGTGCAGCATGAGGTCAGCTGCTGAGTAGCATAAGAGTGAGGCCCTGCACATTGCAGGAGCCTGCAGAGGTGAGCAGAGCTGAACCAGGAAAAGAAACCCTCCTCCAGGGTCTCCCCAGTGCAGTCCACTCACAGTTGTGCCAGCTGGCAAAGGAGAAATGTCCACAAGAGGGTCTTGCTCCATGTTGCAGAGCACTCAATCAAGAGTAGATTTGGATCTAAGAGGCAATATCCTATCTAATAAAAGAGTAATGTGCAAATTAGCCATCACTCCCTCACTCCATCACAAAGATGGCGGCAGCCACAGAGCTGGAGCGAGCAGGTGGCTTGGGTTGTGCTGGCGATGGAGGAAGCCAAGCTTCCAACCTGCCCTGGCTGGCCCTGAGCTCTGCTGAAGGCTACAAAGTTTCAATTATAGAAGATAAATAAATCCCAGCTACTTGCTTCCTGGCCGTGGGCATGTCCAGCCTGAAAATGGCCCTCAGCCCCTCACCCAGGCTGGCCAGGCACTCCAGTGGGGACCCCCACCATGAAGGGGGTGTGACCAGCCTGCAAACAGCCATCAGCCCCTCACCCAGGCTGGCCAGGCACCCCAGTGGGGACCCCCACCCTGAAGGTGTGTGGCCAGCCTGAAAATGGCCCTCAGCCCCTCACCCAGGCTGGCAAGGCACGCCAGAAGGACCCCCACCCTGATCTGGGACACCCTTCAGAGCAAACCAGCCGGCCTCCACCCATGTACCAGGCCTCTATCCTATATAATAAAAGGATAATATGCAAATTGACCCTAACAGCAGAATGACTGAGAATGACTGGTCACTATGACGCATACTGACCACCAGCAGGCAGACGCTCAATGCAGGAGCTGCCCCTGGTGGTCAGTGTGCTCCCACAGGTGGAGCTCTGCTCAGCCACAAGCCAGGCTGACGGCTGCCAGTACAGTGGTGGTGGCAGGAGCCTCTCCTGCCTCCTCAGCAACACTAAGGATGTCCGCCTGCAGCTTAGGCCTGCTTCCCGCTGGTAAGTAAACATCCCCCAAGGGCTCCCAGGCTGCTAGAGGGATGTCTTACTCCCAGCTTAGTCACAGACTGCAAGAGGGTACAGGCCAGGCTGAGGGACCCCCCCCCCCACCCCCCGAGTGGACAAATTTTTGTGCACTGGGCCTCTAGTGTATATATAACAGCACATGACCAAACAACCAGTCGAATGGTCACTATGATGAACACTGACCACCAGGGGGCAGATGCTCAGCACAGGAGCTGCCCCCTGGTGATCAGTGCATTCCCACAGCCAACCTCCCATGTCCCCTCCCTCACGGGCCAACTTCCCTCAGCCCCAATCAACCCTGATTACCAGCCAGGCCAAGGGACCCCACCTGTGCACAAATTCATGCACTGAACTGCTAGTACATTTATAACTGCCCAACTGTTTAGTTCCTTATATTCAGTTAAGGAGGAAACAGAGGAGAGGAGTGAGAAAATCCTGGTGGAAAAGATGATAAGATAGAGCAAATGTGTCCATACTTTATGAAGCAGTAGTTTAGAGCAGACTATCTGCCATGTTCATTTGAATGTGATCCAAATGTATAAAATGTTCATCACTGCCTTTTAAAATACTTAAAGAAAAAAAAATAATAAAAAATTAAAATACTGACTTTAGCCCAGCCGGCATGCTTCAGTGGTTGAGCATTGCCCTGTGAACCAGGAGGTCACGGTTTTATTCCCAGTTAGGGCACATGCCCAGGTTGTGGGCTCGATCCCCAGTGTGGGGTGTGCAGGAAGCAGTGAATCAATAATTCTCTCTCATCACTGATGTTTCTATGTCCCTCTTCCTTCCTCTCTGAAATCAATAAAAACATATTTTAAGAAAATAAAATATAATACTGACTAATTGAAAATCTTGATTAACTGCAGTTAAGGTCAGGAGGCTTTTGCCATCTCAGGGAAAGAAGACCACAGTGGCAGCAATAAAGGTCAGGAAAGGTGTTGGGTTCTGAGTATATTTTGAAGCTAAAGTCAGAGATTTCCCGATGGATTGAAGATAAGAGACGAGGGAAGAAGAATCACGAATGACTCCAACGGTTTTGACCTGAACAACTGGAAGGCTGAAGCTAGAATTTCCATGAACTGAGATGAGTAAGAACGTGGGGAGAAAAGTCTTTGGAGATAGATCAAGAGTTCAGGTTTGGATACTTGAAAATTCATATATTGATTAGATATCCAAGTGGAAAGAGTGAACAGGAAATTGAATGTCTGAATCTGGATTTTGTGAGTAATTGGACTTCAGATATAAATTTGGGAGTTGCCGGTATTTATAGATGGAATTTATTGTCATAAAACTGGATAAGGACACAAAGGGAGAGAGTTATTAAGAAATCTCCCAGAACAATCTTAATGCTGCATGTGGATGTGCATGATTTATTGTCTGACATTTAGATTTTTCACTGTTCTGAACAATGCTATGGTGAAAAACATCTAGATAGCTCCCAGTGTTTCACTGCTCGGAACAATATTATAATGAACGAACAGCCTTGCCGTTTTTGTAAGTCAAAGGCTAATGTCAACAGCTCCGAATGATTCACCTTAATATATTTGATAACGCTTTTGAGTGTTTATCCTAGATGTACTATACTTTGATTAAAATAGATATCACAACCTAGATGGAGCTATTAATCTCTGGGCAGCAGCACCTCAAAATAAATCACTCTAGTTAGAGTTAGCATGTGGGCCAGGTGTTCACTATATTCCTCTATAACATAATCCTGAGGTCTGTTGTTTACCTATCCACAACTTGTGTAACTTGGATTCCCACCCCCACGCCCACCTCCCCACTTTGGGTTCTTAAATGCCTCAAAACTTCCTCTCGATTTCTCACATCCTGTTCAAAATAGCAAAGTTTCAAAGTATGTGAAACAAAAATCAATGGAATCAATGAGAAATAGACAGATTCTCAATTAAAGTAGGATATTTCAGCATCCCTTTCTCTACAGAAAACCAGTAGACACAGAGGACTTGAACAACCCAATCAACCAACCAATAATAGCAGAGTACAATTCTTTCCAAGTACACAAAGAACATTTTGCCAAGGTTAACTATATTTGGGGCTACTAAACAAGCCTCAGTAGATTTTAAAAGACTCAAATTATACACAAGATGTTGTCTGGACACAAGTGAATTAAATTATAAATTAATTAAAATATATCTGAAAAAACTCCAATGTTTGGAAATTAGCGATGCACATGGGTCAGAAAGTGAATCAAAAGTGAAAGCAGAAAGTATTTTGAGCTGAGTGAAAACAAAGCATATCCAAATTTGTGAGATGCATACAAAACAGCTCTTAATGATAAATTAATAACAATGAATACTCATGTTAGAAAAAAGCCTTAAGTAAATGACCTGTGCTTCTACCATAAGAAACTAAAACAAGGAAGACACAAAACAATAAAGATTAGAGCAGAGATCAATGGAATAGAAAACAAAACAAAAAGAAAAGCAGTGAACAGGTTCTTTGAGAAATCAATAAAATTGATAAACCTGTAGCTAGGTCAATTAGAGAGAAAAAAGACAAGATACAAATTGCCAATTATCCAGAATAACAGAGATGACATAAATACAGATCCTACAAAAATTAAAAGGATAATAAGGGAATATCATGAACAACTTTTTGGCAATAAATTTCACAATTTAGATGACAGATGTTTCTTAAAGATATAAACAATCAAAGCTCACTTAAGAAGAAATATATAACCTGAATAGACTATGTTTATTAAAGAAATTGATCTCGTAGTTAACCTTCTCACAAAGAGAACTCCAGGCCCAGCTAACTTTACTGGTCGATATTATCAAACATTTAAGGAAGCTCCCTGGCCAATATGACTCAGTTGGTTCGAGTGTCATCCTGTGCACTGAAGGCTCCTGAGTTCAATTCCTGGTCAGGGCACATACCCAGTTTGTGGGATTGATCCCTGGCTGGGCATGTATGAGAGGCAACAGATCAATGTTTCTCTCTCACATTGATGTTTCTTTCCTTCTCTCTCTCCCCCTCTCTCTTCCTCTCTAAAAATCAATAAAAAACATATCCTTGGGTGAGGGTTTAAAAAAAAAATCTCAGGGAGAAATAATGAAAATTTTGCACAATTAACATAACAGATTAACAGGAGAAAATTTTGATTATAAGAATATGAGTCCCACAGTCAATCACCCTGGCAAAAAAAAAAAAAAAATAGCTTATACAGTGTATGCCCTTCTGGCTAAGAAGGGGGTAGGTGTCTAGGGCTTCAAAGGGAAGGAAGACCACTCACAGGGAGATGGGAAGAGCAAATGCTTGGTAAACAAATGTTTGCCATGCTGTGCAGAGAGAACAGTGGGACATAGAGATGGGAGGACAGAGAGAAGACTTGATCTCCAGGTCTTGCCTAGTTCCCTCAGCCCACCCACCATACCTTGCCCATACTCTTCGTAGTTATGTCTGGTGATAGTTTTCCTCCTGGGCTAGACCAGCTATCCAAATTCTTCTAGGTAGTTAAAGGAGAGGTAATAAGCTCTCCCTCAGTCTTTTTGGGCTTTGATTGTCTTTTTAGCTCAAAATAGTCCACAAGCCAAAGTGGCATTTTTTTCTGGGGAGACTTGTTCTGGACCCCTTCAAAACACATGACTACATCCGCATGTTACTCTTCCCAAGAAAGCCAGCTTTCATTTTAGCCTCTAGGTTTCCACGCGGCATGCTATTATCATAACTCCTCCCTTTGTAAAACCCTTTCCCGGCTGTGTCCAATATTCCGAAATGATTACATTATGATCCTACCTAATCCTACCCAACCCTCCCTCCCCCATAGAAAAACCTGCTTTTCGTCTTCAAAACCTCAGTAAATAGCCAGGCTTTGCCCTTTGCCCTCTGATAAGTTCCATCAAGGTAATGATCCTTCTTCATGTGCAAGCAATAAGCAGATGGCTTTGATGATAATTCAGAAAGCCACTGGCAACATTATGGATCATTCATATTTCTTCTTCTGAATTATTTTAGTAATCTTTGTCCATTTCTTCAGTATAATGTGCATCTTTGGATTTGAAGTTTGAAAACATGCTTTAAGCTTTTCAGTCTGCTCTATACAATGCAAGTATTTTCCACTTTCCTGTTAATTTTTGGTGGTTTTTATTGTTGTTGCACAGGAATTTTTAGTTTTCAATTGTTTAAAGTCATTATCCATTCCTTTAAAAAAAGAAAAAAAAAACAGTTTCTGATGCTATAGTGCCTGGGTTCAAATCTCTCCTGCTTGCTGGCTAAGGACCCTTGCTTATCACTTAGCTCTGTGAACCTGGCTGCTCATCTGACTCCCCATGGGCATGTAGGCTCCAGGAAAGGACCAATTTTTTACTTTGTTAACTACTGTATCCCCAGCTCTGGAAACAGTGCTTGATATATAGTAATATGTATCAATACATATTTATTAAATGAATGAATCTACAAAGCCAGAATAATAACCTTATTTACCTAATAGGGTTGTTATAAGAATTAACTAATCCTCAGAAATTAGTGTCTAGAACAAGCTTGGCACTGAGTCAGAGCACAAGGAATGTTAGCTCCCTCTTTTCACCGTGTTCAGAATCATGAGTCTTTGTGAAGTCCTCCCTGTGAGTCTCTCCCCCTCCCCCCTCCTGTTAGTTAAATCACTTCTTTCCTTTTCCCTCCTCCCTGCAGGGGATCTGCACCATTGTTCGCCCTTAGTAGGACTGGCCCCTTGATGTTCTGCACCTGTCAGCCCCTCTGAGACTCCAAGAAAAGCTATGTGAACACTCTCCCCAGAAAAATGCACCAACTCTCATGTCCCATTTCAGGGAGCTCACACAACCCTGACACTAAACTGACTTTCAGATTCCTGAGTTAAATGGGCTTTAATAACAAAGGCTCCTTATTGTTTCGGACCCACAAATCTCAAGGGGTCACAGGAAATCCCTACGGAAATCGGAAATCGCTGTGAGGGTCAGGCTCCTCTGAGATGCAAACTGCTCTCTCCGCTAAGGGGCGGGGGCAGAGGGCGGTTTAAGAACCTAACCGACGGGGAAGGGCACTTCGGGAACCAGGCCAGGGGCCCTCTAAATGGAAGCTGGGGGCTCGGGGGGAGTCTAAGGCTGAGGAGGAAGGCTGGTTCTGCAAAGGAGTGTTAGGCCATTAAACCAAACAAAGCCCTGTCCCTCGAAAAGCAGGGGGCCTTGTTTTGAACCTAAGCATACCTGGGGGAAGGGTAGATAAAAAGAATTCTCCCTTCAGGGCTTTGGGGGGGGGGGGGAGGGAGTATATTTGCAAATCAATGAACACGAGGGGCAGCTATAAAGCAAGGTTTTTGCGTGCGCTGCTCTGGATTTGGGATCTTTGTTCCTGGAGACCTGGCGCGTTATTAAAACTGATTTCTCCACCTCTTCAAAGCGTAGCTTAGTTTTTTTGGTGTTTCTGCAACAAGGCCAGTTATCAACTTCCGCAACCCTGCTCACCAGCACACTGGTGAGTGACCTCGGCCTCCCAACTGGTAACCAACAAACCTGACCACCTTGACTGCCCTCGATGAACTCAGGTGACTTCCTGTCTCCCGCAGTGGGAAAGGGTAAAATCGAGACTGTCCCACCTGGCCACTGGCTGTGTGACTTCCCCTAAGCTCAGCATTCCCCCCTCCCCCAGCCTGAAGAATGGGAGGAGCAAAATGGACCTCATACTTTTGTTGTGAGAACGTGAGGTAACTGTAAATCGCTTACACAATATTTTGCACCTAGAAGCACCCAATGACGGTTAGCTGTTCTGATTAATATGACAATTGGAAGGAAGGATGTTGCCTGCTTCCCAAAGCTAGCTGCAGGCCTGGGACTGAACCTGCGGGCCTCCCGCCCTCCTCATGACCTCAGGCCTATGCGGACGGTCCCCTGCCTGGTTCTGTCCTGTAACACACAGGTCCTCGAGGGCTCAGTCTCCCCTCCCTGGAGCCTTGGGTTACGACCGCGGAGTCTATGGATGGCTGTCATCAGGCCAAAATTCCTTGGGCTCAGAGGGCGGAAGGATAGGTCCAGCCCCTGCTTTCATTATTCTGATTGGAAACTGCCCCAGAGGCGAAGTGATTTGCCCACAGTCCTGCGACTTCCTGGAACTATAACCCAATCGGAAGATTTCCATGTTCCAGTTCTTTCAGCTGTTATCGGGTTACCTCGGAGCCTCAGGCTCTGCTTTTGAAAAGGAAAGAAGAGGTTGATCCTGAGCACCAGGGAAGGGAAATTTACTTGGGTTTAGGAACCGCTTATGGCAAGGGATGAGAGAATGGGGGTGATAGAGCGTATAGCCTGCTTCCCTCATGTGGACAATTTTTAAATTGCTTTACATGTTAGTGAGTGCCTCCTCCAGGAGGCCTGGGCACTCACCTGTGTTGTTTACCTGGACTAGTGCCCAATGCCTTGTAGGTACTTAATGACTGTGCCACCTGGAGGCCTGCGTGGCTGGCTGCACCGTTTGCCACGGAGATGCAGGAGGCCTGGGAGCCGAGCCCCGAGGGGACGCGTGCGAGGTGCCTTCCAGCTTGTCTCAGTTGCAACGCATGCCCTTTGCTCAGAATTCCCTGGCTGCAATCTCCTGATGATTTCCTTAGGATGTTTTCCTAGAAGTGGGATTACTGGATTGAAGGCTGGGCACATATTTAAGGCTCTTGGTTCAGACCTCCTCCGGCAGTTTGCAAAGGGATCCCCGTCCCAGCAAACTGGCCCCAACTGGGTGTTACCAGGCTTCCTTTTTTATTTATTTTTTACCATCTCGGCAGAATAAAAGTGACATTTTGTCGGCCTCTCTTTGTGGTAGATGGAGATTGAACTAATGTTTAAGAAACACTCTATGGAACGCAGAGGGGTCCGGTGTGGGCAGGAGACCAGCGAAGCTCGCCCTTCTGCCGGGTGTGGACCCAGAGCACCTGTGCGGGGTGCGGGGTGCGGGGTGCGGGGAGCGGGGAGCGGGGCGCGTGGGCCTGAGGATGTAAGCACCTGAGCCAGGGCGGAGAGCGGTGCCCTGGCTTTCCTCTGCCTGTTTTCATCTCCTGCTGCCAACTAAACGCTCTCCACCACGTGACACACCTGCATACCTGTCCTCAAGGACAGCAAGAAAAGGCAGCAATGGGATAACGGCTGATTTCAGCTCCAAGTCCGGGAGGAGCAGGAGGAGTGAGGGGGGAACTTGGAAGGCTATTTCCAGAAGATGAGAGGTAGGTCCCTGGGGGTCGCTGCCAGCGTGGATGCGGGGTGGGGTGGGGGTGGGGAGCCCTGAGCCCGGGGGAGTGTCCTGGAGAGGCTGCCGTGCACTGTGCCTCTCACAGGGCCAGGGGTCCCTGAGGACAGCAAGGGCCTTCTGCCGGCCGCTGGGGATCAAAGTGAAAGTGCAGGGACAAAGGGAAGGGCTGAGGGAGCGGAGGCCGCGGGGCGGTGAGCCAGGGGAGGCGGGAGAAGAGGGGGCCTTTCCCGGGGAGAGGTGGGAGGCCGACCTCTTCGTGGCCACGAAACAAAGAGGACGGCTCGCCCGGCCCGCGGGAACCGAGCCGGCTCCCAGGTGTGGGCCGGCGGGAGGATGACCGATGCACCGACGTGGACAGACGGCTGTAGGCACAGAGCTAGCCCCCGCTTCCTCTCACCTCAACGTACAGTCCTCACCGCGGCCATCAGCAGCTTCTCCATAGTAAACACACAGGATGTGTTTCACGGCTGTTGTTTTTAAACTTGGTGGGGAGAGTTTATTTTCTTGATTGCTTTAGCATTTCCTATTCAAGTCTGAAGTTGAACCATCAGCTTCTCACAGCAACCTATGCATTTCCTGCCCCTTTAATTCTTCTAAAAGGACTTAAGGCAAATGCGCAACCATAGGTCTTAGAGGTTTCAATGAGTGAATTCAAAACCTCATCACACTTTAAAAATCATGTGGTGACTTTTTAAAACAGCACCGTGTCCCTGCCTCCCTCTTAGGGGGCTGATTTACTAGGGCTGAGTCAAACCCTGGAACTGGCATTTTAAAAAGCCTCCCAGCCCTAACTGGTTTGACTCAGTGGATAGAGCATCAGCCTGCAGACCTAAGGGTCCCAGGTTCGATTCCCGTCAAGGGCATGTACCTTGGTTGCGGGCACATCCCCGGTAGGGAGTGTACAGGAGGCTTCTCTCTCATTGATGTTTCTAACTCTCTATCCCTCTCCCTTCCTCTCTGTAAAAACTCAATAAAATATATTTAAAAAAGAAAAAAAGCCTCCCAGGTGATTCTCAAGTTGCTGCTACAAAGACCAACTTTGGGGAACTGATACCTAAATGTTTATGTGTTTGTTTTTAAACAGCGTTTGCAAATGGCAGTGGTGGTTGCTAAAATATTAAGGGGTGCTTTGCATTTCTGGAAAACATCCCTCTTCCACCCCCCCTCCCCGGGCTTCCCCTGCCTGGGCTCCCCAGTCCTGACCTGACAGTCGGAGCCCCTCACTCTCACTGCCTGGGTGCCTCTGGGTTCCCATGATTCCTGGCTTTCCTCTCTGGCAGCATATTTCGGGCTTTCTTTTGTGAATGACAATTGGCCTTTCTTATACTGTCTTTGAAAGCCCTGCTGCCGCTGGGGGTGTCCTGACCCTGGGCCATAGGATCCTCTTCCCTAGTTGGCGCCTGAGCACTTCTGATTCTCAAACCTGCCTCTCTCGCTGCTTCCCTGGGGAGCTCCCAGACCCCCGCCTTTTAAGTGCCTGCTATGTATTTACTTTTGCATGTCCCACAAAGCATCTCAAGGTCAAATATTTCTAGTGTCTTTTTTTAAAAAAAATAATACTTTCCTTCCAGTTTTCTTTTTTTCTCCCTCCCACTTTACAAGTTCTGGCTGGGTTAACAATCAAATTAGCAGATTGACAGGAGAAAGTAAACGTTTAATACATGTAAGTTCACATAGGCATGAAAATTCCAAAGGCCTTGAGGCGACACTGGGGATATAAGGCGTTTGAGGGACAAAGGAGGGGGAGAGTGTTAGATTTCAGAAGTGAGAATGGGTGAGTCACAGGTGGTTGAGGAAGAGCAGAACACAAGGCAGGAAAGTCCTTGCTTGGCAATTTAGGAACGAGGGGGGGAGGGGCTAATGGCTAATGGCACCCCCCTGAAGCCCTCCTGTTTACCACACTTAATTCAAATTAGGCTGAGGCCACTTCCTAAGATTCCCTTCCTGAAGCCGGTTTCTCCAGACCTTTTGGGCGGAGGGAAAGGGGGGAGAATCAAAGGCTGCCTCTGAGTCTTGTTTCATAGTGAACAGCTTAGAATTGATAACCCAAAAAATTATCAATTCAGGGGGGCCCAGGCTTGGTTTCCTTTGCTGGCACATTGATCCTCTGTGTATGATATCTCAGAGAATGGCTCTGCCAAGTGACTCAAGCCAGAAACCTGGAAGCAACACTTCATACTTCATTCTTTTAAAGCCAGAGTTCTAGGCCCTGGGAATCCCAGAGACCTCCCCCCTGCCCCCCGCCCCAAACCTCTGCCCTCACTGAACATGTATTCTAGAAGGGGGCAAGCAATGAGTCCTTAAATCTTTTGGATTCTAGTCCTTCGTTTTTCTAGACATTGCCTCTGTAAGGTGACCAGATTTAAAGTGGTACACCATTGACGGGGGGGTGGGTGTAATTTTTTCTTTTTTTAAATTATTAAAATATTACAAAGAGTAATCGAGACTTTTTTTAAATGCTGCGGCACGCAGGACAAATTGTTAAAAATCAGAACTGTCCCACCAAAAGCAGGCCGTCTGGTCACCTTACTTAGTCACTGCCATAGTTCAAACCCCCCTGGGTTTAATATAATCTTTCTAAACCCAAATCTTAAATTTTAGTCTCCTGTTTTTGCTCTCCCTCCAGATTTCACAAATCTGGGCTAAAAGGTTTTACACCTGCACCCTAGCTGGTTTGGCTCAGTGGATAGAGTGTTGGCCTGTAGACTGATGGGTCCCGGGTTGGATTCCTGGGTTGCAGGCTCGATCCCTAGGGGAGAGGGGGTGGTATATAGGAGGCAGCCATCAATGATTCTCATCATTGATGTTTCTCTCTCTCTCTCCCTCTCCCTTCCTCTCTGAAATTAATAAAAATATATTTTTTAAAATAAAAGGTTTTACACCTGCTAGGCCCTGCTGGCCTCTCACAGCGCATCTCCACCCACTGAAACACTCTGTCCAGTCTCTGAATTACAGCCGCACTTCACTGCATTGCCACCCCACCCCTCGCATTCCACCCCCCTCCTCGCTCCTCCCCTCCCTCCTGGCTGACTCCTGTTCACTCCCATCAGCCTCCAGGGAGGCCCCATTGATTTCTGCCTCCTAGTGTTCATGCCCTTGTATGTGAGCTGGACTTCCTGATGTTATTCTGAAGGAGAGATTATGGCAGAAGTGATGGGCTCCTGACATTAGGTTCCATAAAGACTGTGGCTCCTGTTAACATAAGTAATATTCAAGTCTGTGAAGTATGTTTGTGAGTTTATTTGAGCCAAACTGTCGACAACGGCGGAGAAGCAGAATCTCAATGCATTGAGACAATGCTCCAGAGAATGGTGGTTTTTCACCTATTTTTATAAATGACCACCAAAGTAGGAGATGTACTAGGTGTACCAATTAATAATGCAGATTTTGTAATCAAAGAAAACACAGTAATTTCAAGAGAAACATCAAAAGTGATTTATTCAAAGTAATGTCCATCGCTAGCTACACATTTCCCCCATCTTTCAGGTAATTTGTGGATACCATCCCAATGGAACTTTTCTTGTTTTGCGGCAAACCATTCAGAGACCCAATTTTCCACTTCTTTTTTATTTATTTTTATTTTTTTATTTTATCATTATTTTTAATATTTTTATTGATTTCAGAGAGGAAGGAAGAGGGAGAGAGATATAGAAACATCAATGATGAGAGAGAATCATTGACGTGCTCTCGACTGAAATCGAACCTGGGACCCCCCCAGTCTGCAGGCTGACACTCTATCCACTGAGCCAAACTCGGTAGGGCCAATTTTCCACTTCTTTGTACGTTTTGAAGTGCTGCCCAGAAAGTGTGTGTGCCATCTATTGGAACAAGTGATAATCTGAAGGAGCAAGGTCTGGTGAATATGGTGGGTGGGTTCATACTTCCCAGGCAAGATCTTTTAACATGTCTTTAACTGGTTTTGAAGTGTGTGATGGTGCGTTATCATGAAGCAAAATTACTTTGCTATGTCTTCTGGCACATTCTGGTCATTTTACGGTCAAAGCGTGGTTCAAATTGATTATTTGTTGTCTGTAGGGATCAGTATTAATGGCTTCACCTGGTTTTAGAAGCTCATAATACACCACACCTTCCTGATCCCGCCAAACACAGACCATTGTCTTCTTTCTGAAGCGATTTGGCCTTGCAATCAATGTTGATGGTTGACCTAGATCAACCCACAATTTTGTGCATTTGGGATTCTCAAAATAAATCCACTTTTCATCGCCAGTCACAATTTGATGCAAAAAAAGACTTTCTTTCGTGCTGTTGAAGCAACATTTAAAAAATATATATTTTATTGGTTTTAGAAAGGAAGGAAGAGAGAGATAGAAACATCAATGATGAGAGACAATCATTGATCGGTTGCCTCCTGCACGCCCCCTACTGGGGATCGAGCCTGCAACCCAGGCATGTGCCCTTGGCCGGAATCAAACCTGGGACCCTTCAGTCCCCAAGCCAATGCTCTATCCATTGAGCCAAACCAACCAGGGCTGAAGCAACATTTTATTGATGACTTTTCGGTTTTCCACTTGTCTTTCGTTCAGTTGATGTGGCACCCATTTTCCTTCCTCTAAAAATCTTTCCCATTGCTTATAAACAATTGGAAATTGTTTGCTGAGCAACATTTAATCTTTCTGCAAGTTGTTTTTGAGTTTGACACACATGTTCATCCAATAATGCTTGTAATTATTGGTCTTCAAACTTTTGCAGTTGACCTGAATGTTCTTTGTCTTTCACATTGAAGTCATCACTTTGAAAGTATTTAAACCAGAGTTCACAAGTATCTTAAGATGGAGCATGTTCACCATAAGCTTCCCAAAGTATATGATAACTATTTCTTCAAAATAAAGTAATGAATGAAAACTTTCCACAAATGCTCTTTTTTGGGGCATGAAATTTGACATTTTTAAGTGTAAAAATATCTATGATATTAACACCTTCAGCAAATTTGACATATGAAGTTTTGAAGCTTGCTGTCAATACAACAAAATAGCATACATATCAAATCGCATGTATATATATCAACACTAGAGGCCCGGTGCATGAAATCTGTGCGTGCAAGGTGGGTATTTCTCAGCCTGGCCTGCACCCTCTCCAATCAGGGACCCCTCAGGTGATTTAGGCCTGATTTAGGCCTGATCCCTGTGGACCGCTGGCTCCTAACCACTCACCTGCCTGCCTTTCTGATTGTCCCTAACTGCCTCAGCCTCAGCCCCCACCACTGTGGTTTTGTTCAGAAGGAGGACCAGATGACTGGAAGATGTTCAGTTGAACAGGACTAATTAGCATATTGCTCTTTTATTAGTATAGATATGTGTAACTTCATCTATTGAAAAAAATCCGCATTATTAACTGGTATACCTAGGAAGTGGGTTACATGAAATCCATTGGTGATATATTAGGGAAGTGGGAGAAAGCAAAGTGGGGAAACCTCTGGGATTGGATAAAAAGTAAAATGATAGTCCACCTGGCATGGCTCAGTGGTTGAGTGTCAGCTTATGAACCAGGAGTTCATGGTTTGATTCCTGGTCAGGGCACATGCCCAGGTTGCTGGCTTGATCCCCAGTGTGGGATGTGCAGGAGGAACCCGATCAATGATTCTCTCTCATCATTGGTGTTTCTATTTCCCTTTCCCTTTCCCTTCCTTTCTGAAATCAATAAAAAAAAATTTTTTTAAGGGAAATGATAGACACATGGTTCTTTCACATAAGTGGGCATAGGAGAGTTAGCAGTCAATAATCAACACGATAACAATAACAGTGAGGGAATTTGTGGTCTCCACCCTGGCACCCTGCTTGCACCCTGAGGGGTCCGGAAAAAGGGAAGTTACACATTACCCCATTCCACAGGAATCTTATCTTAGATGCAAAAAGACAATAGGCTCAGTAAAGATGGAAGTTGATCTTTGTCAGGGAAGTTACTGGCCTAGGACGTGACTATCTACCATAGACCGCTTTTTAATTAAAGTTTTCATTTCAGACCATCCTTTGTGCTTACTTTAGGTCTCTTGAGTTTGCAAGGCTGCCATAAAGGCCTTTGCTGAGTGTGTCAGGTTAGCATGTGGTCCCTTTTCATCCACAGCTATTTCTTGGGGCTCTCTTACTCCCCTTGCTCTGTGGTGAGCCGTCTGCCATGCTGTGAACTGCTCTGTGCCGGGCCGTGTGGGAGCAGCAGAGTCCAGCCTTGCAGCCCACTGCTGTGTTAACTGAAACCTGTCAACTTCTCTGTGAGGGACCTGGAGTCAGTCCTCCACCCCTTGAGCCTGTGGCTGAGTTGCAAGACCTTTAGCCAGGGAGGTGCCTGCTCCGCCAACCCCTGGATTCCTGGTGCAAAGACACTGTGAGATAGTAAACACGTGTTGTTTTAAGCAGCTATGTTTTTGGTCGTTTGTTACAAGAAACTATGTAACCAGGAGCACTCTGGCCCCCTGCCCATCCTCCACGCCAAATTCAGCGCCCTCCGGTGTTCCGGACCAAGTGGTCTTCCCCCGTCCTCCCTGCACTTGCCCTGAGGGTTGTAATTAGGGGTTTGTCCGTAGCTTGGCCCCCATGGCAGGCTCTGTAGGGAAAGGAGGGAAGGGAGGAAAGAAAGTCACTATGTTCCTTCCCAAGAATGAAGGCCTACTGTGCTTCTGGCCTCCCCTTGACCCACCTACAGCGTGCATAGGGGGTGTCCATAGAGTGACGCTGGGACCCCAGGAAAAGGCTCAGTACAGCGTTAGCAAGCCTCCCACCGCCATTTCCCCAACACACACACACACACACACACACACAGCCTTGCACATGTGCACACAGGCACGCACCACACACAGACACTGGGCCCACTGCCCTTTGCTCAGGAGGAGGGTGGTGCAGCCGCTCCTCGCCCCTGCCACTCACCCCCATAGGCTACACTTCTGTGGCTTTTCTGAATGAAAGGTGGAGCAGAGCCACCCAGGACTGAGCCTTCCACCTTTGAGCCTTTGAACTGCCGAGTTCCTCCACCCTTGTTTCCTGCTAACAGAACTGTTGTGAGTTCCTGGAAAAAAAGAAAAAAAGAGCAGAGCGTTAGAATGTCTTGCTGCTTTCATTTTCTGATGACTCAACCTGTAGCCAGCCACTCTATCTGACCTAACCCTGACATCTGAACAGGGTGCCTGGGGTGGTGGGCGGCACCTCTCTCTGGACAGGTTACCAGCGCCGCCCTGATGGCTCCGGTCACTCTCCTGGGCTTTGCTAGAGGGAGGGCAGCTGTGTCCTCCCTTTGCCGGCTGTACACTGCCATGGTGGCAACTTCCCCAGTCTCCCCTCCTACTCCCTCCCCGCCCCACCCCCACTCCCAGGCCACAATCTGCCAGCCTGTCTATTGTGCCCAAGTAGGATGAATGAATGTTTGAGAGACATGCCCGGGTATGAACACACCTCTGTCTATTTAAGAAAAAAAGCTTCCAAATCACATTGCACCCTACGTGTGTGCTCCGTCCTCCTGCCTTCGGCCAGCGCCCTCAGCAGTTTCCTCCCCGCCCTTCCTCCTGCAATTGCTTTCTGCTCAGCTGCTCACTGTTGCCAAGAAGGTTATGCCCATCAGCTGCGCTCGAGACGCGTAGTGAGGGCCCGCGATCTGCTTTCAGGGTTGAGTCCTGCGTTGATGGTTTTTCACCCTGGTTGTGTTACCTGGCCATGGTAGGCCTCACCTTGGATTGGGTCTGCTAATAAGCTGTTTCCCCACTGGTTCTGAGATTACAATAAAGAAACCACAAATATGAAAATGCATGGCATATCGTAGTAGTAAGTGTCCAATAAATGCTTCTTGTCATGTGTTTTAAAAGGACCTGAATGCCCTGGCCGGTGGTGTGGCCCAGTTGCTTGGATGTCATCCTATGCACTGAAAGGTTGTGGTTTGATTCCCAGGTTGCGAGTTCCCTTGCTGATCAGGCTGCTATGGGAGGCATCCAAGCACTATTTCTTTCTCGCATCTCTCTCTCTCTCTCTCTCTCTCTCTCTCTCTCTCTCTCTCTCTCCCCCACCCTCTTT
Source organism: Murina feae (assembly GCA_004026665.1). NCBI lineage: Eukaryota > Metazoa > Chordata > Mammalia > Chiroptera > Vespertilionidae > Murina > Murina feae. The sequence goes on along the minus strand of PVJC01013503.1, from coordinate 10,600 downwards.
CTTCCTCTCTAAAATCAATTTTTTTTTAAGTTTTAAAATTTTCTTAATAAAAAAAGGGGCCTTAACAATTCTTGTGACTTTTCCTTGGAAATATATAAAGCAAAAGAAGAATGTTGATGTCCAAAATGTTGGCAAAGTGCCACATTAGCTTGTTTGTTTGCTTGCTTGCTTTTGGCAGAGGGTGGAGCGGAGGAGGTCGAGGGTGCTGCTAGCGGGGGGACTGCCGCATGGGCTTTTCATCCTTAGTCTCCAGTTCTGGGGTAATGATCTGGAAACAGCTGCTCAAATGCCTGAGGAGTGGATGTGTCAGAACCTGCCACCGACTCCCAGGTGGGAGGGTGTTTTTCCCATTTGTATCCCAGTCTCTGCACAGATAAAAGGGAACTTCAGTGGCTAACATACAGCACAAACCGTCATTACCGGCAGGTAGGCAGGCTCTGAGGACCTGCAGATATCACTCAATTTCCAGATCAGCAAACACCTGTCTTTAAAAATTAATTGTCGGGGGAGGGCTAGGTGAGGTCAATGAGGGGGAAAAGGGGACATAACGTAATAGTTTCAACAATAAAGATTAAAACAAAACAAAACAAAAAAGTGTACCCAACTTTCTTTTCATTGTCCAGAGCAGCCATAGGGGGTAGGATAGCAGGTTGTAGATTTTAGCCGTCAGATCAGTCCAGATTATGGTCTAGGGTGTGTGTGTTAGTGCCCGACGTGAAACATAACCAGAAGAGGAGCCAAGCAAATGTGGACATTTTTAGATAATGAAAGCAATGAAAGAAGTCTCTATACCCGTGGAAAACCCATTATTGCAACACTTCAGCTTTCTTGCAACAGCGTAGAAGAGTCACCCTCGTTCTACAAACTACAGTTGAATCAAGAGCACATAAAATGTGGGTTCAGAAGTCTACACACCACCTCCCTCCGCATACACAGGGAGGAGAAGCACAAAAACAACACTTGGATCGTGGGCTAGGTAGCATTTTGTAAAACGAAAGTCAGCCATTCAAATACTTCTCCAAAGCGGCATCTATTTGCAGCCAGTCTCCGTCCATGATGTCTGAACTTGCCCTCCCACCAGGGTCCCTCGGAAGGGTTTGCCATTTAAACTGACGAATACCAGACATCATGTATAGTAATTGGTAAGGCACTGACAGAAAACGAAATGGAGATGTCAGGGGAGGAGGTCGACAGAGTTTGGTTGCTCGAACAGGACTCTGTTGCTTTATTTAGGTCATAAAGTCCAAGGTTCTCAGCTTTGAAGATCCCCAAACCCCCTTTTTGCTGTTTTGGAGGTAATCACTTGGACTCACAGTGGGAGCTAATAGTAAACAAACTCCTAAGAGACCGAGGTGCAAGCCAGCTGCCAATTTGTAGTTTTACAGTAAGAAACACTCTGCCAAGAGGACCAGATGGTCAGCCCAGTCGCCCTTATGGACGAGGTGTGAGACAGTTAAGCTAGGATCATGGAAGTCAGAGACCAGAGTTCAAGATCCGGATCTCAGAGGTCAGTCAAGAAACCTTGTATTAAGGACAGGGACGTTGGGGGGGGGGGGGTAACAGATCAGCCAAGGGACTTTTGTGTGAGCATTTAAGCATAACCAATGGACACAAAACACTGGGGGGTAGGGAGGCGGGCGGAAGGGCAGGGGGAAAAAGAGATATATGTACTAATCTTTGTAAAGCTTTATGTAATTTTAAAAAATGTAAAAAATAAAAAAAATTAAAAAAAAAAAAAAGAAAAAAAAGAAACCTTGTATTACTCTGATAAGTGAAGATTCAGGTTACAGAACAGTGTGTACAATGTAACCCCAACTTTGTTTGAAGATAAAAATAAATCTGCACCCTATTCAGTTCGGTGGATAGAGCATTGGCCTGTGGACCGAAGGGTCCCCTGTTTGATTCCCAGTCAAGGCACATGCCTGGGTTGCAGGCTCCATACCCGAGGGGTGCGCAGGAGGCAGCTGATCAATGATTCTCTCTCATCATTGATGTTTCTATCTCTCTCTCCCTCTCCCTTCCTCTCTGAAATCAATGAAAAATATATATTAAAAAAGATAAAAATAAACCTGGAAAACATAATAATGGCAGTAGTTATAATCTGGACAATGGCATTATGAGCAATTTGCATTTATATTTTCTTATCTCACTTTATTACTGTTATTATTTTTATTTATGTGTGTGAGAGAGAAAAAAGAAACACTGACTTGTTATTCCACTTATTTATGCATTCATTGGTTGCTTCTTGTACGTGCCCTCACCAGGGATCAACCCTGCAACCTTTGGTGTATTGGGATGATGCTCTAACCAACTGAGCTACCCTGTCAGGGCTCTTATCTTCACTTTAAAATTTTTCTTTGCCTTAGATGGTTGGGCTCAGTGGATAGAGCATTGGCCTGCAGACTGAAGGGTCCTGGGTTCGATTCTGGTCAAGGACACATACCTCAGTTGCGGGCTCAATCCCCAACAGATGGACATTTCTCTCCCACTTCTTTTCTCTCTCTCTCAAATAAATTTTCAAAATTTTTAATAAAAGAAAAGAAAAAGAAAATTATATGGAATTGAAATTTGTCCAAACATCAAGTTTTATGGGGATGCTGCTTTTCATTTACACGTTGTCTGTGGGTGCTTTTCTGCTTTCCTGGGATAAGAAGTTGCAATGGTGTATGAACTTCAAATCTTTATTCTCTGGCTCTGCTGGTGTGGCTCAGTGGTTGAGCATCAACCCGTGAACTGGGAGATCACAGTGTGATTCCCAGGCAGGGCACATGCCTGGGTTTCAGGCTTCATCCCCAGTAGGGGGCATGCAGGAAGCAGCTGATCAATGATTCTCTCTCATCACTGATGTTTCTATCTCTCTCCTCATCTCCCTTCCTCTCTGAAAGCAGTAAAAATAAATACATAAATGTTAATTTATGTATTTATTTATTCTCTGGCCTTTTACAAAAGTTTGGCAAAGCCGCATTTAGGCCCAGCACTGATTTTAAGTCATAAGAAGAAAGGCTTTTATGAATCAACTAAGGTAGCAGATTCCAGCTTTGGCTACATTGTAGAACCTTCCTTCTGTGCCCCATTGCCCCCCCCCCCCCCCGGCCCCAAGCTGTTCTGCTTCACAATTGCAGCTTATCCTGAAGGAAAGTGTAGGTAGGAAGTTTACATTTTATTCTCTTTAAAAAATTTTTTTTAAATATATTTTTATCGATTTCAGAGAAGAAGGGAGAGGGAGAGATAGAACCATCAATGATGAGAGAGAATCATTGATCGGCTGCCTCCTGCACACCCCCACAGGGGATTGAACCCTCAACCCAGGCAGGTGCCCTTGACTGGAATTCAACCTGTGACTCATCAGTCTGCAGGCCGATGCTCTATCCACTGACCCAAACTGGCTAGGGCTACATTTTCTTCTTTTTAATATTTTTATTGATTTCGGAGAGGAAGGGAGAAGAAGAGAGAGAGAGAAACATCAGTGATGAGAGAGAATCATTGATCGGCTGCCTCCTGCATGCCCCCTTCTGAGGACTGAGCTCACAACCTGGGCATGTGCCCTGACCAGGAATCGAACCATGACCTCCTGGTTCACAGGTCAATGCTCAGCCACTGAGCCACGCTGATGTGGTGGAAGTTTCTATTTTCAAATGCATACTGCGTCTCCTAAGTTTGCAATTGCATGTGTATCTTATTTAATTATTACAAGTCTTGTGATGCTGGTATTATGACCCTAGTTTTACAATGAGGAAACAGGGGCCCATAAAACTTAGATAATGTGGTGAAACATTATACCGTTTAGGAAGTGGCAGGAATAATAGTTTTCTGGAGGGCAGTAAGTGTTCTCGACACACACACCACCTCCACGTGCTTGTCTTGTTTTATGGGTCACTTCCTGTTTGGGGTGGGCACCCCAATCCCACACAGAAATCAAACACCAATCTCACATCTCCTCAACTACCATTTACTAACGGGTGAAAGCTAACCTCAGTTACTCCTTCCACTCCCAGTAACCATGTAATCTCTGTATTTTAACGCCATTCTTTAATCTCAGTATGTTTGAGCTACATTGCACCTCCATTGCTGTCTTTATTGAGGGACTCTGTTGGTGGACATTCTCGGTGGGAAGAGAGCACAGTGGCAGGTGGGTGGGAATTTCCATTTGGAAGGTGTGACTCCATTAAAATCACACTCCGCAGACGTTCGCCTTTCCGCAGGGCGCTTATGGAAGCCTGGACTTGGTCACTTTTACAAAGTGAAAAACCTTTCTCCTTTGTGCTTTTGTATTTGAGTGCCTCATATGCTGGCTGGTAATGCCAACATGTGAGCAAAGGAAAGACCCAGAGATAGTGTTACATTCAGCGATACAGTGTTTATCACGGAATGTAAGGAAGCTTGTTGCTATATTTTTCTTCTTTGGTGTAGAATCTGGACTTATTTTGTCTCTACTCTCACAGTCCTTTCCAGACTGTTACTTCAAGTTAGTCTTTTCTCTTCTGGGCACATTTATTCATTTATTTATTTCATATTTTTATTGACTTCAAAGAGGGAGAGAGAGAAAGAGATAAACACAGCAATGATGCCAGAGAATCATTGATCAGCTGCCTCCTGCATGCTCCCTAGTGGGAATCGAGCCCGCAGCCCAGGCATAGGCCCTTGACCAGAATTGATCTGTGACCTCCTAGGTCGATGCTGAACCCCTGAGGCACGCCAGCTGGGCACTTCTGGGCACAATTTCCCTTCCCCATGTGGCCACTCGGTGGCCAGGGCAGGCCAAGGGGAGGAGAGTGTTGGCTTCATTTGCTAGCCCTGGCTCTGAAGCAACACTCTCCGTGGCTGTGCCTCAGGGTCTATGCACAGTACCTCTGGGGACCCAGATCCAGGCGAAGGGCCTTAAAGACCCAGCCCAAGGTGTCTTGCAAAGCTGCTGTTCTCCTGGAATAGCAAGTTTTCAATAGCAAATGTCGTAAAGAAACTCATTAGGAAAGGCATATTTTTCCCCCTTTTCTGTCATCTTTATAATAGAGGCTTCAATCAAGTTTAATTTATTCAGCCTCGTTTGTTTGGCTTTGTTTTCACAGAATCCCTTGTCAAGCGTGTTCCCAGTGTCAGTGAGCTAATCCTGCTCCTCCGTCAGATCCCTGGTAGACAAAGGCCACTGACACAGCCTCCACAGTGAGAACGGCAGAGGATCTATTAATGTGTCAGTTGCCTGTGAGTGATGGCCGAGATATTTGCCCAACATATGGCACAAGGTTATCAAGTTGTAAAAGCAGCTCATCGGAAGCCAAGCACCCATGCACGCATGCAGACGCTCTTAACTACTTCGTGGCATAAAAACATTATGCCCAAGGGCAAGCATTCACGGGGTTTGAAGCAACCACTGAATTACAGTAGTGTTAACCTGCTGGGAGTATTTTACTTTCCATAGGATAAAGAGTAATTAGAGATAAAATAAAGGCCAGAGCAGCTCTGAGAGATAAAGTAGAAAAACTGCCACATGTAGTTCTAGCTCTCAGTGAGGACCGAGGGTGCAGCCCAGGGGCAGGGGACAGTGCTGGGGCCGGGTCCACTTGACCCGTGAAGGCATTGCAGTGGAAAGGAACTATGTGATGTCATGGAGGCAGGTGTCGCCGGGCCTTCTGACGGCCCCTCCAGACCGACCGGCCCCTCTCCAGACAGGACCGGGAGGTTTGAGGTTTGGCTCTCACCTTTGCAGATACAGAATCTTATATTAATTAGCATTCCCCCCCCCCCCCCCGCCCGCAACAAATACTCCCTCACAAAGCTGAAAGATAGAAATCTATAAAATAGAATCCGAAGTTATTGACTTGCAGTGAGAAATATCACTGCCCAACTTACCAGGTGTTGAGTCAGTGTAGTCAAAGAATTCTCTCCCCGTCAGTCAGAGAGGCCCACGGCAAGGTGTTCTGTGGTCGCCAGAGCTCTCCCTGGGTATGTGCCTCGCGGGGGTCATGGCTGCTGCGTAGAGAGGAGAGAAACGGGCACAGTGGGCCAGATTCGTTGCTAATGGCGTGGCATTGTCTTTCCAGACTCACAGACGAGGTTTTTTTTTTTGTTTTTGGTTGTTGTTTTTTTTCTAAATATATTTTATTGATTTTTTTTACAGAGAGGAAGAGAGAGGGATAGAGAGTTAGAAACATTGATGAGAGAGAAACATCGATCAGCTGCCTCCTGCACACGCCCCACTGGGGATGTGCCCGCAACCAAGGTACATGCCCTTGACAGGAATCGAACCTGGGACCCTTGAGTCCACAGGCTGACGCTTTATCCACTGAGCCAAACCAGTCAGGGCCCAGCCGAGGTTTTGAACCCCCACAAGAGAGGGGGCCTTGGTCAGAACCTGGTCAGAGGATGTAGGGAGGTTTCCTGAGAAACTATATGTGGTTCTGAGCCCGGGAGACCAGGGGCCATTGGAGCTGGGGAAGGGGTCATGTATTAGTTTCCTAGGCTGATGTAACAGAGTTCCACACACTGGGTAGCTTGAAACAACAAGCTCTGGAGGGGAGGAGTTAGAAATCAAGGCATCAGCAGGGCTGGTTCCCATGAGAGTGCTGAGGGGGAACCTGCCCTGTGCCTCTCTCTGAGCTGGTGACGGCTAGAAACCCTCAAGTTCCTTGGCTGTGGATGTATCATTGCCATCTCTGCCTCCCTCTTCACGAGGTGTTCTTCCTGCAAGGATTCTGACCTTGGTGTCGGGTCCCTGTGACCTCTATTCTCAAACAAGGCCTTGACTTTTGGAGTTCCGTGTCCTTCTTTGATTCCCTCAGTTTTAGCCAGAATCCCCTACCCTCAGTATCTGATTACCACCCTCAGTGTCTGATGGGGCTCGGCTTCCCCCACCGTCCCTCAGAGAGCGTCCCTCAGAGAGCGTCTGATCACCCAGGCCTGCCTTCAGCAAGAATCCTGTTAGGTGAGTTTACCAATAAATCCCTCCTTACCCTGCTGTGTCCTCTGAGGAATTTTCTACCCACTGACCCTCATCCTGTTGTTTGGCCATAAGTTCCCACTTTTCCTGGTTGGGCTCAAAAGTCAAGCTCAGTCTCTCTCTCCTATTGCAAAACCCCAGTGCCGTCGTCCCTGTACCTGTTCCAACAGCGCTCGGAATGAAACCACCTTCCCTCTGTTTAACAAGTATCATGAATATTTTCTTCTTACAAGGACACCAGTTATTTTAGATTAACAGGTCACCCTACTCCACGGTGACCCCGTCTTAACTAGTTATATCTGTAAGGACTTGGTCCTGGACGTTAGGATTGCAACGTGTCTTTTGAGGAGACACAATAAAATCCGTAACCGGCTGCCTCACTATTTCTGCATAAAACATGGAAAAGTGGTCATTCTAATGTTGCCTTGTACACTTTCATCCCTTCTTCCAGCAGTGCGCCACCTCTTCCTGTCTAGTGGGAGGTCATTACAGTCACATGTCTCAACGTTTGGCCACCAATGGACCTCATGCATATGATGGTGGTCCTATGAGATTATAATGGAGCTGAAACACTTATATTGCCTAGTGACGTAGTAGCCATCATGACTTCGAAACACAACATACTGCTCATGTGTTTGTGGGGATGCTGCACTCCACTTGTATAAAAGTGGCACCTGTGCCCCAGCTGGTTTGGCTCAGTGGCTAGAGCGTCAATCCTGGGTTCAATTCCAGTCAAGGGCACTGTGGCTTGATCCCCAGTAAGGGGTGTGCGGGAGGCAGCTGATCAATGATTCTCTCTCATCATTGATGTTTCTATCTCTTTCTCCCTCTCCTTTCCTCTCTGAAATTAGTAAAAATATATATTTTTTAAAAATGGCACATGCAATTATGCACAGTATATAATACTTGATAATGATAATCAATGACTATGTAATGGTTTATGTATTCATTACACTATTCTTATATGATTATTTTTAAGGGTACTCTTTCTGCCCAGCTGGTGTGGCTCAGTGGTTGAGTGTTGACCTATGAGTCAGGAGGTCACAGTTCGATTCCTGGTCAGGGCACATGCCTAGGTTGCAGGTTTGATCCCCAGTGAAGGGTGTGCAGGAGACTCCAATCAACGATTCTCTCTCATCATTGATGTTTCTCTCTCTCTCCCTCTCCCTTCCTCTCTGAAATCAATAAAAATATATTTTAAAAAAATAAAGGATACTCTTTCTAACTATAAAAAGTTTGGGTGCTCTCCCTCCTGGGAGCATTGCTCCCACTGTTCTTCCCCCACAGGCAGGCATCTCCTAAAGCCTCAGGTTTCCCAGAGGCTTGCAACCTGGGCAGCAATGGGCAGCAGCAGCTCATCCTGGGCAACCCCTCTGAACTGTCCCCAAGGCCCCCCTTTCTCTGACTTCCTCGTGAGCCAAAGCAGCCCAGTCTAGGCTCATTTCCCCACCTAGTCCCGCTCCTGTTATCCTAGGCCTTTGCTTGTTTCATTGTCCCCAGCTTTTATAAATTAAATGTCCTCTTAAAAAAAAAAATAAGTTTCTGTAAACGAGTATGTATGCTGTGTTATGCCACAGCAGCAACCTCATACACTCCATATTTACCGCGTCTCTTAATTGCATAATTTCTTTCATGCTTGATTGACTCTGGTGCTGTTTTATGCAGTAACATGCTGTACAGGCTTATAGCCTACGAGCAGCAGGCTGCACCATACAGCCTGGAGGTGTAGTAGGCGAGGCGGTCCAGGTTTGTATAAGTGCACTCTGTGATTTCGCACAACAGCATCACCTAATGACCTATTTCTCATTGCCGTGGTGTGCGCGTGACTGTCTACCCCACCCCTCCAAGCCTGGGAATCCACACCCCTGGCTGCGTAAGACTAGGTGTCCCCCACGCAGAGCACGCGGCTCCGCTACTTCTCTCGGGTGGCTCTACGTAGAGCTGGTGGGGAAAGCTCTGCATCTCTGGGGTGGGGACTTGAGCATGAAATCTTGGCCCTGCTCTGTGGGAAGAAGTCTGAGGTAGAGAAATGACTCTTACGGCACAGGAGGAGAGGTGCTGAGATGAGGTGCAGAGATGAGAGTCAGAGAGCTTGCAAGTTCCTGCTTCTATTTTATTTTATTTTATTTAAAAAAATATATTTTATTGATTTTTTACAGAGAGGAGGGAGAAGGATAGAGAATTAGAAACATCGATCGGCTGTCTCCTGCACAACCCCTACTGGGGATATGCTCGAAACTAAGGTACATGCCCTTGGCCGGAATCGAACCTGGGACCCTTCAGTCCTCAGGCCGATGCTCTATCCACTGAGCCAAACCTGTTAGGGCCCTTCTATTTTAAAATATATATACACTAGTGGCCCAGAGCCTGAAATTCATGCATGAGGGTGGGGGGAAGGATTCTCTCAGCTCAGCCTGTACCTCTCCAATCGGGGATCCCTTGGGGGAATGTCCAACTGCTGGTTTAGGCCTGATCTCTATGGCAGTCGAACATCCCTCTTCGAATCTGGGACTGCTGGCTCCTAACTGCTCACCTGCCTGCCTGCCTGACTACCCCTAACTGCCTCTGATTGCCTAATCGCCCCTAACTGCCCTCTCTTGCTGGCCTGATTTCACCTTCAATTACCATCTCCTGCCAGCCTGGTTGCCCCCAATTTCCCTCCCCTGCCAGCCTGATTGCCCCTAACTGCCTCCACCTTGGTCACACCACCATGGCTTTGTTCAGAAGGAAGTCCGACATCTGGGAAGATGGCTGGTCAACCTGGCCTAATTAGCATATTACCCTTTTATTAGTATAGATATTTTAGAGAGCAGAGTAGCACAGTGGAAGCGTGCTGGGCCCATAAAAAAAATATTTTTTTTACCGATTTCAGAGAGGAAGAGAGAGGGAGAGAGAGAGAAACTCAATGATGAGAGAGAATCATTGATCCTCTGCCTCCAGCATGCCCCCTACTGGGGATTGAGCCTGCAGTTCAGGCATGTGCTCCGACTGGGAATTGAACCGTGACCTGCTGTTTCAATGGTTGATGCTCAACTCCTAAGCCATGCCAGCCAGGCTGGTTCCTGCTTCTAGATTCCCCCCAGGGCTCAGTGCTGGCCTTTTGGGGGTCACAAGCACCAATCAGGTCTCTTCTGTACTCACACTGGTTGGAGTTAGGTTTTATTACTGGGAAGGAAGAGTCCTAAGGGTACATGCAGCGCAGTGAAGAAGGAAAAGACGGAGCTTTAAGTGGATCCTGGAGGGCTTCACTATTTGGGAAGGATAATATCTGCCCAGAGGAGCAAGGGAACTGGGTGCAGAGTGGACAGTGAGAAATACTTGGGGGGACACTTTTGGGACTGAGGTAGGAATTTGGGTATTAATGTTCAACTGGACTTGATTATGCCCTTGTGGGACCTGAAGACACTTGAATAAGAATTGAGAAGGCAAATCATCAAAACAGTAGTTGGTGAGCCTAGAATCCTCGCAACAGGGATCTACACAAGCTGCACCAAAATATTTACCGGCTTCAGGCCCTGATGTCTGTTTCCCTAGTAGGGTATGCCTATCAGGAAGACATTAATTTATTCATCATTCAGCAAATATTTATAAGCGTCTATTATGTCTCAGGCACTTTAGTAAGGATGAGTATTTAGTGTACACAAAAGACAGGTGATTTCTGCTCCA
>PVJC01013502.1:0-37285 GCA_004026665.1 Murina feae | reverse complement strand
TCAATTTATAGTGGTCTTTATTATCCATAGATGAGTGAGGACATGTGGTATTTTTCTTTCATTGACTGGCTTATTTCACTTAGCATAATACTCTCCAGTTCCATCCATGCTGCTGCAAATGGCAAGAATTCCTTCTTTTTTACAGCAGCATAGTATTCCATTGTGTAGATGTACCACAGTTTTCTAATCCATTCATCTGTTAATGGGTACTTAGGCTGTTTCCAAATCTTAGCTATGGTAAATTGTGCTGCTATGAACATAGGGATGCATATGTCCTTTCTGATTGGTGTTTCTGGTTTCGATGCTCTATCATCTTACACCTGTCAGAATGGCTGTCATCAACAAATCAGCAAACGACAAGTGCTGGAGAGGATATGGAGAGAGGGGAACCCTTCTGCACTGCTGGTGGGAATGCAGACTGGTACAGCCACTATGGAAGACAGTATGGAGTCTCCTCAAAAAATTGAAAATGGAACTCCCATTTGACCCTGCGATCCCACTTCTGGGAATATATCCCAAGAAACCAGAAACACCAATCAGAAAAGATATATGCACCCTTATTAGTCATTTTTCAAGTAAAATCAAGTCCTGTTGTACAAAATGTATAGGTGGCCTCTAGTACTGACATATTATAACTTTTTGCTCATCACATGTGATTTTATTATTATTTTACTAAATTATGTGTGATGTGGTCCCACGTAACCACTGTGGAATATAACAGATGATGAGCACTAATTTCAAGTAAACTATGCCCTAACACTATGGCCCTCCTTCCGTGAGATGATGCTGACAGGCAGTTGAGAGCATGGACGTGTATACACTTTGTTTGCTAACTTGGATAGGAAGATGAAAGTGTTAGCGCTTTGCATTTCCTGTAATGTCATCCAGAAGAAGAGTCTTCTAACAAACTTCTAACACTTGTCTTTGGATGAGATTATCATAGTTAGAGATACAATTTTTATGTGTTTACATATTATAAGACTTCTTTTCTATTGTGTCTGTGAGCATTCCTTTTTCTTTCTCATTCTCTTATTAAATCCCAGTGATTTGATTCATATATTAAAATCCTACTATCTGCTATGCCATAGATTAGAATTAAGAATAACAAAGATTTGGGGCAAAGGCAGCCAATGAACTGTGCTGCTGCTGCTGCTGCTGCTGCAGCGGAACCAGAACCCCCTTAGCAGCAGGAACTGAGCCAAAGCACAGCCTGATGGCCATGGAGACTGAGGAGAGGCGTAGGTCAGTTAGCCTTCCCCACCTTGCTGTTTTCCCTCATGGAAGCAGTATATAGAGAAGAGTTCTCCTATCATGAATCCCAAAACTCTCATTCTGAAAATTCTCAGTGGCCAAAGTAGAAGACCTCAGGAGTTTCCTCTAGTGGTATAGGTCTATAAATTTGCAGTCATGTAGATTGATTTCCCCCCCATTGAAATGATTGGCTTTGATTAGATGATCAATGTCTCTTAATCATTGGGGTTGGAGCCTAAGATCTTCTCTGTATAGTAGACCATGTACATGAAATAGACTTAATTTATTCACATACATAGCTATTCTCACATAAATAAAACACGCTTGGGTATGTTCTGAAATGTTTGTTGTACTGTTTACATTATACCATTTTTCAGCATCTCTGAGAAGGTAAATGGACTTATTAATTTTAATAAATAGTGTCCGTTGATGCTTTCTTGCTCTTATGTTCACATAGTTTATTATTTTAAATATATCCTTTCAGCTTTTGGACATGCTTAAGTTCTATACTGGTTTCGAGATTAATGACCAGACTGGAAATGCTCTGACAGAGAACGAGATGACTACCATTCACTATGATAGAATCACTTCTCTACAGGTAATTGAAGTGCACGATAGCCTTTGCTTCTGTTCCATAACGGCAGGCCATGAGTAATTTGTGATTTTCACAGTACAAATAGAATAGGTATTAATTTAATACTGTTTTCATGTTGAACTTCGAGCTCATGAAAAAAAAAAAAAGCCTTGCTTTCACAGGCTTCATCCTGCTACTCAGAAATAATAGTTACTGGGCCATTTTAGTGAGTTTAAATATCAGTTATATTTTATGAAAAGAGATATTTCAGCATATAATAAAGTAGTATGAACATTTTGTACATTTTAATTTTTTTTAACTTTAATTTAAAAAAGAAATTTAAGCCTTAGGCAAGGACATGTTTTTACTGGTTGGACAGGGAGAGATAGAGAGAGAGAGAGAGAGAGAGATTCATTGGTTGCCTCCCACAGTTTCCCCTACCAGGAATTGAACCCACAAACCAGGTATGTGCCCTGACGGGGAATGAACCCCACCGCCTTTTGGTCTACAGGATGATACTCTAACCAACTGAGCAACACTGGCCAGGGCAACATTTTGTACATTTTAAAGATAAACACAGATAATGAAATTTACCAGTGTAGCTCAGATGTAAAAAAAAAAAAAAAATTCCTTTGTGTTCTACTAATGTCCTCTTGCTCTTGAGCTCCATTTTCAGAAAGAAACCTTTTTTTAAAAAAATATATATTTTATTGATTTTTTTTTATAGAGAGGAAGGGAGAGGGATAGAGAGTTAGAGACATCGATCAGCTGCCTCCTGCACAACCCCTACTGGGGATGTGCCCACAACCCAGGTACATGCCCTTGACCAGAATCGAACCTGGGACCCTTCAGTCCGCAGGCCAAAGCTCTATCCACTGAGCCAAACCAATTAGGGCAGAAAGAAACTTTTGTTTGTCAATTTAAAGTAAATTTAGTTCTTTCTGTTCTAAAAAGTCATTTTTGGGGTAAAGACTCAAACTTAAGTTCAATTGTCTCTCATAGTCAATTCTATCTCTCACAGTGTCTCTGCTCTCCCTCTTCTTTCCCAGTCTGTACTGGGGTGCATAGAGACACTAGGATAGCCTCGTTGTTTGGAAGAGGAGTGATTGGCACACTGTCTCCGTTCAGACTTCCTTTCCTGCTTTTCTCAGAGCATTATTGCTTTTGTCCTTGTGCCTCTACCCTTGAAGTGACCCTGGCTGGAATGGCTTGTGGTCTGTTTTCCTGGCACAGGCAAGGCATGATGATTGCTCTCAAGGAGCTTGGCTGTCTCCCTGCTGACGAGGCCCAGCTTTGTTCTTGATGGTGCTAGAACTCTCTTGAGAGGTGACTCCCATTCATTTCCCAGCTTAGCTCATTCTTCAGATTTGGATTGCAGGGTCATTTGCCATTGCCTGTATTAATCTCATAGCAAGCTCATCCATAACCTTGGCAACCTTCTGCATGATCCACTATGTGGTACATGAAAACTTCTGGGTATTCTGTGTACCACATGGGCATTAAGGAAGACTAGGGATGTTATCTCTTTCTCTTATCAAATCAGCATAATGCCACTATTTCTATTTTCTTTCAGCTTACCCCTGCAAGGGTTGGAGTGGTACCCTGCAAGGCCCTCTGTTTCCCGGGTTCTAATGTAAAGCAGGGCACAGGCTCACTATATTTTTGGCCTCAAGCTATATCTTCAGTGGGGATTTTCCTTAAAAATTAAAATTTCCTTTTAGTTTTGTTAGAGCCATTTCTTGATAATAGTGTTTTGTTTTTCTTCCCTCATGTCAATGAAGCTGGCTTTCCTATATATTGAGAGGACAAGTTTAGAAATAAAAAACTGGACATTGACTCTTTGTTTTTGCATTTCTGCTAGAACTTTTCTAGTTTTCCTCCAGTGTATTGTCTACTTCTGGCTAAATAAGGCAGAGGTCACATATAAGAAGCATTTAAAAGAGAAGTGCATAAATATATTTTTAAATGTTTTTATTATAGAGTATATAAATTGTAGTTGATTGTATTAATAGTTGGACATTAATTATTAATTTGTTTGTTTGTTTGTTTGCTGTTCTTCTCTAGAGAGCTGCTTTTGCACATTTCCCTGAACTCTATGATTTTGCCCTCTCAAATGTGGCAGAAGTAGATACTCGGGGATCCTTGGTCAAGTTATTTGGACCTCTTAGGTAAGGTAACATGAAAGGAAAATGGAATTTTAATTTTTTCTTTTATAGTACTTTAGGTTATGTTATTTGCTGCCCTACTTATTGACAACCAGAACTAGCTAGTGCTTCTCTCTAGCATGTGATATCTTTGAGTGACATATATAATTATCCATCCTTTCCTGTTTTTGGTAAAATTTGTATTTTTCATAACATACAGTTTTCCTAGATTTTAAATTTTTTTTAGAATAGAACCATAAACCTGGTATCCCATCAGTCATAAACAACATACAACAGAAACCAAAAATATTCATCATAGTCCCCCCTTATCAACTGTTTCACTTTTTGTGCATAAAAACAAATACTCAATGGAAAATTCCAGAAATAAACAAATTATCAGTTTTATTTTTTTATTTTAAAATATATTTTATTGATTTTTTTCAGAGAGGAAGGGAGAGGGATAGAGAGTTAGAAACATCAATGAGAGAGAAGCATCAATCAGCTGCCTCCTGCACACTTCCCACTGGGGATGTGCCCGCAACCCAGGTACATACCGTTGATCGGAATCGAACCTGGGACCTTTCAGTCTGCAGGCCGACGCTCTGTCCACTGAGCCAAACCGGTTAGGGCCAAATCATCAGTTTTAAATTGCACACTGCCCCACTTCATCCTGCCTGGAATGTGAATCATCCCTTTGTCCAGCGATCCTTGCTATATACCTATTAGTCACTTAGTTGCCGTCTTGATAGTCAGATTAACTTTTATAGTGTTGAGGTGCTTGCATTTCATTGTTATTGTAATTTATGCTCCAAAATACAAGAGTAGTGATGTTAACAATTTGAATATGCCAAAGAGAAGCTGTAAATTGCTTCCTTGGTTTAATAAGAAAGAAAGTGTATGCTAAGGTAACTAAGATCTTTCGACCTTGAAATTGTGAATCTTGAAACTAAAGAAGGAAAAAGAAATTCATGCTAGTTTTGCTGTCTCACTACAGACTAAAAATTATGGCCACAGTGCATGATAAATGCTTAGTTAAGATGGAAAAAGCCTTAAGTTTGTGGGTAGGGGACACAAATAGAAAACATTTTCCAATTGCTGTGCCAGAAAGCATTGAGCCTATATGAAGACTTCAGCCAGGGATACCCTGAAATGAGTTACACCAGGGCATTTACTGCAAGGAAGGGATGGCCAGACAGATCCAGGAATAGGCTTGGACTGATGTAAAAATTCCTAGAGAGGCTACATTTGCTGATGAAGAAGCTACTGCCATGTTTCTGGTAGAGTTGAAGAAGTTGATTAAGGAAAAGATGTATATGTGTGTGTGTGTGTATACATATATGTATATTTATATACATATACGTGTGTGTGTGTGTGTGTGTGTGTGAATAGTAGAGTCCCAATGCACGAAATTCGTGCAAGGGGCTTGGCCCTCGCAGCCCCGGCTTCATCCAGGTCATCTGGACAGTTGTTCAAATTAATTTTTTTTTTGCCATTATTCAAGTCTGAATAACCATCATTTATCAGTTCTTTCAGATAAGCATCGTATACAAAATGTGGACCTCCCATTCTGACAGAATTTTTTAAAAAATATATTTTATTGATTTTTTACAGAGAGGAAGGGAGAGGGATAGAGAGTTAGAAACATTGATGAGAGAGAAACATCGATCAGCTGCCTCCTGCACACCCCCTACTGGGGATGTGCTCGCAACCAAGGAACATGCCCTTGACCGAAATCGAACCTGGGACCCTTGAGTCCACAGGCCGATGCTCTGTCCACTGAGCCAAACCAGTCAGGGCTCTGTCACAGAATTAAAAAAAAACAACAACAGATACTCAGGGTCCAAGTGTAATAACTGCTTCATCGGGGACATTCTTAAAACAGATTTTGTGGTTTTGTTAAAACTGCGTGTGGCATGCAGAATGCTATAACTGCTTATAGGACCAGTTGGTGCCACTGCCTTGATCTGTGCCAGCAGTTTTGACCACCGTTGCTTTGCACTGTCACTGTCTATGTAAAGATGGTGAAAAAATATTATTTCAGTATGAATATAAAAAAGTGTTGTCATTGTAGACTTCCTGAAAGAATCTCAGAGACCACAACAGGTTTTCAGAAAACTTTGAGAACTCTGAATTAGGGGCTTATCTTTCATTGCCGATATTTTATATTTGCTACTCATGTTATAGGACTATATTTTCTAGATAAAACTTCTAAACAATCTATAAAATTACATATTTCAGAAGTTGTTAAAATATTGATTTGAATCTTTATTCTGCAGTTCAAATACACTCCACCAGGTGGCATCATACCTCTGCTTGTTGCCAACTCTTCCTAAAACTGAAGACACAACTTTTGATAAAGAATTTCTTCTAGAATTGCTGGTAAATACATATTAACATCTTCAAACTTTGCATGTGGTTTTCCCTACCTGTTTGGATGACTCTTAAAAACATAGATTGGTTCATATTTTTTCCAGGCTAATGATTACATACATAATTATCATTTGGTTTTATTTGATTTCTTTTCTCATCTCTTGCATTTTTTTTCAAGTTTTTTACCTCTTAAAACTGCTTTATGGCATGCATTTATTCCATGCAAACATGTATGAGCAACTCCTAAATATCAGGCACGGGAGTCAGGCACTGGGGATTCATAGGTAGCTGACATTCCTACCTGTAAGGGGTCACAGTTACACAGTCTTATTTAATACACTATATGTAGTACTTGAATATGAAGCCCTATCTTTATCACTAGAAAATTCAGAAATGTGTAGAAATAAAGTTATCACTAACTTAGTGGTTTAAGAATTCTAAGGATTTCTTAATCATTTTGGGAAGTGAGGGCTTTAACTCTTAAACTAATTCTTTCATTAATAAACTTTTATTTGTTCATATAGTTTTAGATTCATAGAAAATTGAGGGGAAGGGACAAACCTTATTTTTAATTTTAGTAAAATATTCCATAAAATGGATGAGTATGTAACTATACGCTCACTATGAAAATTTAAATTGTTTGCAATGTTTACTATTACAAATAATGATGCAATTCTGATACATGCCTCTTTGTGCCCATATGTGGATATTTAGGAGTGGTACCGAGAAGTGAAGTTATTTGACTAAATCATGTGCTGCTTATTTAAAAGATAAAAGATGCAGCCATATTATCCCCCAAAAGTTATATGTTCCCACCAACATATTGAGTATTCCAAGTCATCCCAATTTTTGCCAGTCTCATGGGCAAAAAAAAAAAAATAATAGCTTGTCTTAATTTTTTTGTTTCCTAACTGCCAAATGGTTGAGGTTGTGGGTTTTTTTTTCTATTTGTTTTAGATTTTTTTTTTATACTTAAAAACATGCACCGTGGATGTATATATACGTTTTTTACACACATGGAACCATAATGGCACATGGTTTTGTGGCTTATGCTCCAAGCTAATACTCTTAATGTAGGGTACAAAATATAGTCCCTTACTGTAGAAAGCAAGATGATATGCTAGCTTTTGGGGTAGTAACAGCAATCTTTTTGTAGCAGGTGTTTTTAAGCCTGGTGACAGGTGTGTAAGTGCCATTTAGAAAGCAATCCTTGGGAGGGTTTTAACTTAAATTCATGTATGGGAAATACTCTTTTTTAAAATTAAAAAAAATTTATATAATTTTTTTTATAACCATCAAAAATACTTTTTATTGATACACTAGGGGCCCGGTGCACAAAAATTTGTGCACTCGGGGTGAGGTCCCTCTGCCCGGCCTGTGCCCTCTTGCAGTCTGGGACCCTTCGGGGGATGTCCACCTGCTGGCGTGCCTGGCCAGCCTAGGTGAGGGGCTGATGGCTGTTTGCAGGCTGGCCAAGCCCCCCCGTTTGTACCCTCACCCCATGGGGGTGTGGCAAGCCTGGATGAGGGGCTGAGGGCTGTTTTCAGGCTGCCCACAGTCCTTTGGGATTCGAGTCCCTACTGGGGTACCTAGCCAGCCTGGGTGTGGAGCTGAGGTCCGTTTTCAGGCTTTCAGGCTGCCCACAGCTCCCATTGACCCAGTGTCCCAGCAGGGCTGGCTGAAAGCAGGTTTCTGGGGTTTATTTATCTTCTATAATTGATACACTGTTCCTTTAAGCCGAGGCCTAGGCAGGTAACGAAGCCTCCTGTTGGCTTCAGCTCCGTGGCTTTTATAATTGAAAGAATGTTGCCTTAGTAGAGGCCCAGCTGGCCTAGGCAGGCAGTTTCCTCCATCGTTGGTGCAACGGAAGCCTCCTGTTGGCTTCAGCTCCGTGGCTTCTGTAGTTGCGACTATGTTGCCATGAGCAGAGAGAGGTCCAGCCGGCCTAGGCAGACAGTTTACTCCTGGTGCAATGGAAGTCGCCTGTTTACTCCAGCTCCATGACTGCTGGCCTCCATCTTGGCTGGGTTAATTTGCATACAGCCGCTCTAATGGGCTGGTGGGTGTGGCTTAGGTGTTCCGGACAAACGGTCAATTTCAATGTTACTCTTTTATTAGATTACATTACTTGCATGAAATGTGAGTCCTGGGTCACCATCTTTGCTTTCTTTTTTACAAATCACTTTTCATTGTCTCTGACTATAAGTGCTTTCTAAAAATTCCTTGTTGTGTTTCCTGACAATTTAAAATCTTCTCTTGTAAGTCAGGTTTGGAAATGAGGATTTTCCCAGGAATCATTGTATTGGAAAAGAGTTCTGAGTATAGAGTTGATTCTATGGCTTTTAGGGTTTATAGTTAAGATTTCACCCTTAAAGTTTAAATAGTTATTCCAAAAGAAAACAATTTTTACAATTTATAGTGCTCTAGCATTATCTTTCATTTATCCTTCTACTAGAGGATTTCCTTAGGCTTTGGATTCTTCTTCCTACTATATCCAAATTATGATTAAAAAGTTGAAATATGCATATTGGATGATATCACAGTCATCTTACCTAAAATAATATTTCTACTGAAGAGAATGTGACACATTTTCAAACGTATCATCTTAGCATATGTTTATTAGGCAACGAACTTAATTCAGTATTTGAGATAAATCACAATGGAAGGGTACACAGCGTTCATCAAGTCCACCTCTCTCATGTTATAAATTAAATTGAGACCAGCTTATTACTAAACTTTCCCAGACTGTTTAGCAAGTCAGTATAAGAATGAAAACTATCACCTAGGATTTTGGGGCTTCCATTTATTTTTCTTGCATAAACCAATGCTGAGTGCTATGGTTTTTAAAGTTTTGGCATGTGGTAGGCACTTTGAAACTATTTTATAGTAGTTCATTCATCTTCCTAAGAAACCTGAAGGGTGACTGACATTTTATCTTTTTCAATGAAAAGGAAACTAAGATCAGGGAAGCTGAGGTTGACTGGCTTTTACATAGCTCATAAGTAGAGGTACGGGGATTTGAACTCACATCTGTCTGATTCCAAAGACCATCGCGATTGGTGCTTCCTGCATCTTGGACTTCTTAGGGGAGGAGATGATTGAAAAGGGGAATGAAATACCATGTTAATTGCTACAGAAACTGCAAGACATGAGACTTCTCACTCCATACTTTGGGTGAATTTTTCCATAAATTATTTTGATTAAAAAAAGATGCTTCTAACTTTCTGCCTGAACCTGTTCTTCTAGGTATCTCGTCATGAACGTCGAATTTCTCAGATTCAGCAGTTGAACCAGATGCCTTTGTATCCAACTGAGAAAATCATATGGGATGAAAATATTGTCCCAACTGAGTACTATTCAGGGGAAGGTATGATAAAGAATTACAGAATCCAGATGTAGCATGAAACTTAGTTTAGAATTCATATGTAAATGAAAATACGTCTCCATACTATTATTACATTAGAATAATTTTATGGTATCCTCAGGCTCAACTTTAGAAGCTAGAAACTATTTAGTATTTTGAATGCTTTGATTTAAGGATTTAAATTTTAACCATATGTGTGTGTGTGATCTTGTGAAATAAGACCATAAAGCAATAAAATTGTGTTGTAAGGAGAATCAAGAATACAGGATATATAGCTTTTCATTATGTCACCAAATATTTGGTATTGCTTTTTTAGAGGCTCTTTTGAATTCCTTATAGAGCCAGGTAATGAACATCATAAAAACACATTGTCATTTGTTAATAATTAACCTTAATTTTGATTCAAAATGGAACCACCTGGTTTGTTCACTTATCTACTTTAACAGATGGTTTCTAAATGCTCTTGCTCATCTAAGGATGAGGATTCACCACAATTGAGTATATGCCAAAGTGCATTCTCACACATTTTGAAAACATATTTCAAAAATTTTTAGGAACTCTTCTGAACAACAGTATTAAAAGTAATGTGGCTATTTAAAAGACATGGCCAGTGTAGCTATTGGTACATTTATTTAAAAGAAAAACTTATTTCAGAGTCATATCCTGAGATAAGCTTAACCCAGTGTACTAAAACTGCTAGATTTCAGATTAGGCAATCTTCATGTCTCTTAATGTCTGACAGTGATTAATGCATTATTTCCTCATTTTTCTTATTTGTTCATACTAAAAGCATTAGTGACCACATATGTATGACATCTAACTCATTGACTAGTCAGTTCCTAAAGGGCAAATAACACAAGAATATTTTGTCTTTTTAATAAAAAGTTTATGTGTCCTTAAAAATGTAAACAATCTTATAGTTAGCTTTTGGTACTAGTCAGTGATGCTAGTCTGAATTTAAGACATATTTTGATTAGTATAAAGTATTACTTTTCTTCTATTCCCATGGTTAATGAATTTAAATAGAAAGGAATACTTTTCAGAATTTAAGTTTTTATCCATTTCATAGACTGAGGTTAGTTGCCAAATGGTTGGACTTCGGTACAGCTGTTTTCAGAGTCTTGGCTACGTCTTGCTGTTGTTCGCTCACCATGGATGGGCTGTGCTGTGGCACCCAATACCTGGTCCTGTGCACTAGGCAAGACCCTCCCTCTGACTGCACGACCAGCGGGCTGCTCCACGCTTCCAAGGGAGGAAAATAAGTGTAAAATTGGAGCAGATGTAAAAAATACAGTGTAAGAATTGTAAAGAAAATCTGTGTGAAACTGTACCATTTTAAAGCCTTCTTATTATAAAATAAACACTAAGTATAGAACATTACTAACCATCATAAGGGAAGCACCTTGCAACCCTGATAGCTGCCTCATCAGTTACCCCAGAACTCTTCCTTTCTAGTCATGGCTTCCTCAGCCTGAATGTGACCCTTTATTTCTTAGCTTTTATAGCCATCATTATCTTGCATTTTTAAAATAGTTTTATCACCCAGTTGTGCATCCCTAGACACCGAAGTCAGCCCTGCACATTTAAAAAGTGTCTTTTACTTTACAGGTCCTCCCTATATCCCTGCCTTTTCTTTCTATTGAGGAACCTGCACATGGAAACCTGTATCGTTTCCCAAAGTCTGGATTTTTCTAAGTGACTATCAGTGTGTCCCCTGCCTTTATTTGTCTTTCAAATTGGCAACTGGATGCAGAGGCTCAATTAGGCTGAGGTTCTCTCTCTTTGGCAAGATTCTTGGTGTTGGTGTGTGTATTTTCATCGGGAGGCACATAATGTCTGATTGTCTCTCTTTTTGTCATATCAGTAGCCATTGCTGCTTAATAGCTAGATTTAATTTGGTGATCATTGTAAAATGGTGACATTTTAATTGTCTTTTCTTTTTAATAAAAGTATGTTGTTGAAGGAGATGCTTTTCTTCAGCCTCTGACCTGAAAGCAATTGAATTACATTTTAAGTCAGAGTTTACTAACAAACAACATGAATTTTTATACATCAGTGTTTCTTGCTGTTAAGTGCATTATTGCTTGGTAAGGATACATAAGGATGATGAAAATATGATTTGCCAGTAAACTATGTTTTAGGTTTTTTTAACTTTTGATATTGTTGCTGAGTGCTTGGTCGTTTATTATCCACGGGAAGTACTGTTAAGAGAGGATAATGGGAAGAGTATTGTTTATTAATGCAGTCAGAGAAGAGAAGTACCTTGGGGAATAACGTACAGTCAAGGCCTTACCTTAAAGTATAGCAAGAAGGCAAAGGTTCAGAAGAGCACAGTGCTGTCATTGGAGATAGATTTATACTATCTGATACACTCATTCAGTTTTCTTGGTAATTTTGTTTGGGACTGATTTTATGGTAGCATTATTTCAAGATTTGCCAAGTGTAAATTACCGCATTTTCTGGCGTGTAAGACGACTGGGCGTATAAGACAGCCCCCAACTTTTGAGATTTTCCTGGGTTAAAAAGTCTTCATATACGCCGGAAAATACGGTAGGTGGTAAAGGAAGAATTTTTAAACTACTGAGACTGTATTTAAGCATCTTGAGATACTTGTTAGAAGCGCTATTCGGATATGAATCATTGATGTGCAGATTACATGTATTAATGAAATTCATCTTTTTTAAATATATGTTTATTGATTTTAGGGAGGGAGATAGAAACATTAATGATGGGAAAGAATCATTAATCGGCTGCCTCCTGCATGTCCCTTACTAGGAACCAAGCCTGCAACCCAGGCATGTGCCCTTGATTGGAATCAAACCAGGGACCCTTCAGTCCACAGGCTGATGCTCTGTCCACTGACTCAAACCAGCTAGGGCTGAAATTCATCTTTATTTTTCAATTCTTAAAATATAGCATTTATTAACTTGGTTTCACTTAAGTGTGGAAGTAGAAATAAGACCTTATTAAATACGCTATATTTTAGATTTTAAATTAGATTCTTACCAAATTTGTTAAGCCTTTTTTATAGAGAGAGCAGATGTGTCATTAAAAAATAATTCAGGTATGGTTGTTATTTTCCTTTTCAGGTTGTCTTGCTCTTCCCAAGCTGAATTTGCAGTTTTTAACTCTTCATGATTACCTCCTAAGGAACTTTAACCTCTTCCGCTTAGAATCAACTTATGAAATTAGGCAGGACATCGAGGACAGTGTCAGCAGAATGAAACCTTGGTGAGTAAATTGGTTCCACTTGCAGTTCAGTGATGCAAGCAGTGACTGACATAGTTCTGTCAGAAAGCTCATAATGTGTTTAGAAATAATATACCTGGCACAAAGATGCCCTCCAAAATAGGAGATACTCTTTGAGAAATTCTTTGATGTGAATGTATATCAAAAGTGCTAAAATACAAAACTTGAGTATTTGGGACAGGACTGGGGATAAGGGAAGCGCGGTCATTATCCTTGGGATGGTGGCAGCAGGGAAAGAGAAATGCCGAGAGGAGTAGGTAGGACGCTAGTAAAAGAGGAAAGAGTGTGGGCTGGCAGCAGGCCTGTGCAAGGGCAGGGTAGTTTAGTCCTGTCACCACTAGACTCAGTCCGCCCGCCCGTTGAGGGAACCTGGCAGGAGGGGAGGGCGTGGCCAAACGGCACACAGAGTGGAACAGTGGGAAGTCTTTCCTGGGCCTCCGCCCACTGATTGCCTGGAAGAGACTAAGTCATCAGCGTTTACTCTTAGGGCCAGTGAGTCGGTCTTGTTGTTTGAGAGACTCTTTTGCTTGAGCTCAGCTTCCCACCTGCCAGCTCATTCCTTCAGCTAAGAAGAGACTTTCATTCCGAAGGTTCGTTTTCCTTTTAGACTTGACTGACTTTCGGTAAATGCCCTCGGTCACTATTCCATTCCGAGTAACATTGATGGAGATGAATTACATATCACAAGTGACTATAAACAAGGAAAATAATTCTCTAAAATGAATTGTTGTTACATTATTGTTACACCACGCATACATATGCAATTATACTGTATTCTGTATGAAGAGCTTAACATTTTGAGATTGAACTGATTTCAGGTATCTTCTAGGCTTCTCCCCTTACTAATTATAGAGAACTGCATGGACACTGTGATTATGATCTATTTTTTTCCCTTCATATTTCATACACAGTTCTATTTTTTAATTAATTATTATGTGAATAGTTACTCTGGGTGAGACTATAAAACACAACATAAAGTATTTTTGTCTTAATAACCAGTTGAGTCAGGAGGCAGGCTAGCACTGTGAAGTCTGTATACCCACTGGCTGATGATCCCTGCCCACAGCTTTGCTGAAATTGCTGCCCATTGTTTGAACCCCCGGGAATGCTTGATCAGAAAGCTTCCTTAGAATTTATGGTTACTTCGCATTTACATGCTCGGATTCTGGACCTAATTTTGGCCACTTTGCCAAGTAGGGACTTAATAACTAGTAGTTCATCAAATACAGCTCACTCATATTTTATGTAAATGCCAAATAAAATTCTTGTTGTTTATTAATAAAGGAATTTTTTTAAGTTACATTTTCTACTAGGGAGAAGAAAATGTCACTTTTTGTAATTAACTTGTGAGAGTAAATTTTTCTAAATTTTCATTCCTAATTGCCCATGATTGAAAACTTAAAAAGTTAGATCTAAAAAAGGGCATGTTCCATGTATCCTGAAGGTAGAAAAGTAGTCACAGCACTTTTCCTCATTACATGGTTCTAGTGATCATGTTTTCAGACTGATGAAACCACTGCGCAGGAGAGAGAGGATGTGTTTATGAGAGGCTGAAACCTGCACTTTTTAATGCTTTGTCTTGCAGGTAGATTTTATAAGGGGGGAAGAATTAGGGAAAATTGATGAGTGCTTGCTTATAGGTGGGAATAAGAATTTACTGCAACTGGATGAGAGGAATATTTTTTAATATAATGGAAATGTTCTAAAATTGGATTTTTTGGGGATGGATGCATGGCTCAATCTATAATAATCTATAATAATAAAAATGTAATATGCTAATTAAACTGGACAGCTGAACAACCTTCTGGACAAAGCCATGGGGGCTGAGACAGAGGCAGTTAGGGGCGATCAGGCGGGCAGGCAGACGAGCAGTTAGGGGCGATTAGGCAAGCAGGCAGACAAGCAGTTAGGAGCCAGCGGTCCCGGATTGCAAGAGGGATGTCCAACTGCCGATTTAGGCCCAGTTGGGATCAGGCCTAAATCAGCAGTCAGACATCCCCCAAGGGGTCCCGGATTGCGAGAGGGTGCAGGCTGCTCTGAGGGACCCTTCCCTATCCCCCCCCCCACATGAATTTTGTGCCTCTAGTAAATTAATAAAATTATTGAATTTACAGTGAATGAATTTTATGCTAGTAAATTATTAAAATTATTGAATTTACTGTGAATGAATTTTATGCTACTAAACTGTACTATAGTAAAGTTGAAAAAATGGGGATAGTGATAGAAAGTTGTTACAGAGAGTTTAGGCACAAGGTGTAGTGCCTCCCCCCCCCCCCCCCAGTATGAACCAGTCATTGGATTGGAAAATTTTTATTTTTAATTAGTTATACTCTTTGATGTCATGAAGTTCTATAATTTTTGTTATGATACAAAGCCTTACTAGGATGTAGTTTCTTTGTAATCATAGCTTTTTTGGCAATACTTTTAAATTTTGGAGTATTGCTGCAGTTTTTATATTACAGATTTCCCAAATATACTATTTATTGTAAAAATTAAAGCACTACTTAGACTAATATAAGAAGAAAGAATGAGTGTTTGGATGTTAGTGGCTCTAGTTATTATAGCTAGCTTGATTATTTGTCCCCCTGGTCCATGATAGCATCTTTTAAATGATTTAAGTATTATACCCTGAAGAAGCGTTTGAACAGATATTATTATTTGTTTGCTTGTTTTTAATTTTTTAAATCCTAGCTTGTTCTATAGTGTTTTTGAAGTAGGTTATAGAAATGCTTAGGGTACATAAGGTAAAATTAAATAGTTGAGACTACTTTATGAAGAAGAGAAAAGGATAAGAATATAAAATAAAACTAAGTGTGCTGGACTGTCTCATTCTTTAACAAAATAGTTCACCTATTATGTACATAGAGTTACCTTCTTACCTGGGGGAGTGTGGGGATGTTCCTCTATATTCTGGACCATGTTTGCCTCTTTCATCCTACCTTATATACTCCTGATATATTGAGACTTTTTTTTTTTAAGTGTAGAAATAAGAGTTACTTATGTTAGGGCTTAAACACTAGCTAAACATGTATTCTTACTGGTTTTACTTACCCAGAAGTTATATTTTGTTTGAGTAATCATGCACTTCTTTGCTTTTCAGGCAATCTGAATATGGCGGTGTAGTGTTTGGTGGCTGGGCACGAATGGCTCAGCCCATTGTGGCTTTCACTGTGGTTGAGGTTGCCAAACCCAACATAGGTGAAAACTGGCCAACCCGAGTTCGTGCGGATGTCACCATCAATCTCAATGTCAGAGATCACATCAAAGATGAATGGGAAGGTAATCTTGCATTTCAAAGAGTGCTTACCTTTTACCTTTTTAGTTTATTGTGCTAAAGGCCTGGTGCACAAAATTCTTGCAGTTGCCGGGGGGTGGAGGGGGTCTCTCAGCCTGGCCTGTGCCCTCTCACAATCTGGGAGCCCTCTAATCAATCGCCCCAAAGAGGTAGGTCCTGCCCATCCAGCTGGGGCTTCACGATGAATTGCCCTGCAGAGGGAGACCCTGCCCACCCACCACAGCACCACTGTGGGGTAGCCTGGGTCTCTCCTTTGGGGCAGTTGATCACGCCCCACAGAGGGAGGCCACTGCTGATCAGTGGCCTGGGCCTCCCTCTTGGGGCAATCGTGAGCCCCCTGATTGATCGATTGCCCTGCCGGCCGATGGCTTGGGCCTCCCTTACAGGGTGATCATGCAATCAATTGCGCCCGCAGAGGGAGGCCCTGCCCACCCGCTGCAGCCTGCTGATTGGTGGCCTGGGCCTCCCTCTTTGGGACGATCGTGGAGCCCCCAGGTTGATTAATTGCCCCACTGGCCAGTGGCTTGGGCCTCCCTCTGTAGGGCAATCATGGGGCAATGGCTGGGCCCCCAACCAATCGCATCACACCTGCCTTGGCTGGCCTGGCACCAGTGGATGTCATAGTGTAGTTGTCCAGACAGTTGTTCTGTTCAGCTGTTAGGTCAATTTGCATATTATGCTTTTATTATTATAGATAGACTTTCACTTAGAGAATTAGCAGAGCACTTTTATTAAATGTTATCCTTCTAAACTCATGAAGTTTAATCCTTAAAATTTGATTTAAAGAATTGACAGTTGTCTTTATAATTATCGTTAATAAAAAAATACCAAGGATCATATAAGAATGATTAAATACCTTAACACTTTGTAATCAGGCATTTTCCCGCCAAATTGCATCATAACACGGCTTTTTTGACATTTTCTCACTAAAATTAGACTTTCCATAAAATATTCATATCTTTCGATCTATTTGATATTTTTCTATGAAACTTTCAGTGTTTTAGTTTAAAAAGAGGTCTCTATTTGCTTTGCAAAATATGTGTTATTGTATTTTTTATGTACACAAAATTACTACATTCTAGGTAAACATAAAAAAACACTCTTTCACAATCAAAATAATTTTATTTATACAAAATTACAATATTTTTTTGAAATTTTCAACAGATCTTATAAAAAAAAACTATAACCTAATAGTGCTTCACTGTGTGGTAGCGTTCGAAACACTTTCCTTTGTGCAGGGGTACATTGCAAAACTTGCACATGTACCGCGTTTCACTGCGTAGTTTATGAGCGGCACACACACGACAACGACGTAAAACATTTTTATTTTTGCCGGTTCCAACTAGAGGTTCCAATGTATGTTTCCTCATGTCCATTGACAGTCTCCCTGGTGGATCCGATTTTACTCGTTTTCTGCAAAAAAATGTGTTACTAAATAAAAGTGTAAAATAGTATTCATATCAAAGTGTTTTTAAAATTGCAGTTAGCAGAGCTGAAAGTGTTTTAAATCTTAAATTTAGTAAGGTAATGTTTATGAATTTGTAGGATCAATATAAAAAGTAAAAATATTAATGTTCACTAAAGAAAGGGGGAACACAGGCAGAGCAAGTAAAGAAAATAGATATTTTTAAAAGATAAAAAGTGAAGAGAATAGGGACGCATACCCATTTATAGAAAATAAAGATGCAAAATCAAAACTAGTCAAACTCAAAAGGAATTTTAGGGAGATCTATAAAACAATTCAGAAAGAAATAATAATAGTTTATTTCCCCCAAAGGGGAGAAGTCAGATAAAGAGTCAGTGAAATTCTATGTATTCAATGGTAAATAAATAAGAATTCAGAGATATTAAATGAGTTATTTTTCTGTTTTTTGCTAGGCAAGATTTGAGGGCTGGGAGTTCCACAGTTAATTTTATTTAGGGATAGATATGTTGAGAGTTACTATGTAAGATAGGGTTAAAACAGTGCTAACATCTGTGCCTGAAATGTCACATGAGCTGCGTTTTAATTGGCACTTATCTTTTTCTCCCAGCTGTCTGTGAGAGCTCTTGCTGCCTTGTTGTGAGACATAGTAGCTGGTACATTTTATCTCCTTTCACCTTCTTGGCATGCCAGAAGGAAAGGGATAGTCCCTTAATGGTTTACTTTTCAAAAACCATTGCTGTCAACATAGCTGTTTATAACCACAAGGACTGTATGATATATTTATGACATTAATTCTGAAGGAATCCAATGAAGAAGCTGGCCAACTGTTTGACAAATGGCCACTGTAGTGGGTATCGTTTGTGACAGATTTTGTAACTTCAGTTTCCTTCAGAAGAGTTCTAATCGGATGCATACACATCTAGAATAATGTGTACCTTTATTATTTCTGAATCTTGAGGAAGGCCTTATTGCCCCTTAGAGTTAAGGAGATATTAAAGTAAGCACTGTTTTATGATAGGTAATAAACTGCCATAACTTATTGGCTACCCCTCAATGTAATATTGGAGATAAACTTAAAAACAAAGATCCTTTACAGAAACTTACAGATGACAAGTCTGCATTGTGGTATTAAGGGGGGGAAATAATGTTTTATCCAATCCCCTTTCCTCCATTACTTTGCAGACTGCTATCAGGATATCAGTCAGTTTTTGAGGGGCTGAGGGAGAGCTCTTTGTTTCTTGCTCTGCTAGAACAAGAAATAGAATGGGTGGATTTTGATGGGTAGGATAGAGAACAATAGGGTATTATGAGGGGAGCAACTCATATTTTAAGGAATGGTGGGGAAGAAAGTGTTTTTTGGGAGGCCAGAGCCAAAATTCATACCCAGTATTGGTCACAAAGACTAGCCTGGTAGAAAATTGAGGCAAAATAACTAGAGAGAGGTTCTAGTAATGAATATCATCACTGTGAAAACAGAATAGTTTTGAAGAATTTAAGGTAAATACTGTAAAACATTCTTCTTGTCCCTGTAAGAATGTGTGAATTTCAAGCCCTTCTCCATCTCTCATTTAAAAGTAAGGAAACAAAATTAAGGAAATTGAAATGCCAGATTCTGCTCCAAAAGGCACATTCACAGATGGAATGAATGCAGATGGTTGAAAGGAGAGAGGTAGTTGAGCTCATTGTAATATAGGTATTTTTGATATGAATCTGTAATGTCCCACAGTAAAATTATCTGCCTTAGAAGGGAATGGGCACTCATCCTTCCTTGATACCAAAAAGTGACATTGGTAGAGACTAAATTACCTCTCAGGGCCACTTCTTTGGCTCAAAGACTTGGATCTTTTAATGAGTTGTGCAGACCAGAAGTCACAAGTCACGGAACAGTTCTCGTAGTTCTCATTGCTTCTCCTGCTAATTTGCAGAGAATTTGTTGAGAAATAAAGTCATTATTATGAATTAAGAGTTATTATTTCTAACACACTCGAATCCCACTCTGTATTAAAACAAACCAGAATGGTCCCAGCACTGTTAGACATACACATTGCTGGTTTGATTTAATTGTGTATCTTGTTACCAAGGTTATGAGCAAACAGACTGCTTAAATTTGCATTTATGTCATATACTGGCTAACAAAATCAAATCAGAAAAGAAATACAGATTAAGTGGGATGATATTATATGCTTTGTGATCTAATTTTATGTCCCTTGCCTTCCACTGCCTAGTTTTAATAGAGTAGGGAATCTAATTGAATTATACTTTGGTCAGATAATTGAAAAGCCATTGACTTTGGCACAAGTCTCCTATTTCTTGACATTCACTTCTCTTCCATATTTGCCAACTGAAACTATATATCCTCAGCTATCTTTTCAAGATGGTGTCTGTAAACAATGCTATTGTGCCTTGATGAATTATTTTTGAGTTGACCTTTTTTGGCGAAATACACTTAGACTGTGGTTGGAATGACTGATGTTGTGAACCTGGTAAATATGATAAAGATGGATTATATGCTAACCATATTTCTGGTTTCTTATCAAGAATGTTAAGCCCTAGCCAGTTTGGCTTGGTGGATAGAGCGTCAGCCTGCGGAACCTGGGGGGTCCCAGGTTCGATTCCGGTCAAGGCCATGTACCTTGGTTGCAGGCACATCTCCAGTAGGAGGTATGCAGGAGGCAGCTGACCGATGTTTCTCTCTCATCGATGTTTCTAGCTCTCTATCTCTCTCCCTTCCTCTCTGTAAAAAAATCAATAAAATATATTTGTTTTTAAAAAAAGAACGTTAAGAGTAAGAATGAAGGCAAGTATCCAATTTTGGAGCTGTAGTCAGACATGGAGGGCTTATTTAATAATATCTTCATGGCATAAAGTTTCAGATTTAATATATGGGAACTTTCATTTAATTACTACTATCAAACATTGAGGATTAGAGGTTATAGGAAAGCCCGTAATTGTATTACAGTACAAATATAATTTTTGACCACCTCTCATATTTTAAATGTAGTTTTATAATTCTATTCCAAAGATCAGAGCTTAAGAAATTGCTAACAAAAGACTAAACACAATGACATTCTGATAAGTGAAAATGTCTTTGTTTTACCAGGCCTTCGCAAGCATGATGTATGCTTTTTAATTACTGTGCGTCCCACAAAACCGTATGGCACCAAGTTTGACCGGAGGAGACCTTTTATTGAGCAGGTTGGCCTGGTTTATGTCCGAGGCTGTGAAATCCAGGGCATGCTGGATGATAAAGGACGTGTCATCGAAGACGGTATGGTGATCTCTGCTTTTGAAAGAGTGTGTGCACATAGTGATAGATTCCTTTGCCTTTTTTCCTTTTTGCATCTAGGTGATACTCTTACTAGTAGTTGTTTTATATACTAAATTGACACTAAATATGTGTAGAGTACCTACCACCCAGTTTTAGAAATAAATAATATAGTTTGTAAACTGTCAGATACTGGAAAGGACAGGATCTTTTGAAATCATCTTTATTTAAAACTTCCTTTTACATTAATTTACAATATTGCTTTTATAAAACCTCTTATAGTTAGTTGTTCAATGATATATTTGTCTAATTTCTTCTTCTTAAGTTTTACTGATTTGATTCATTATAGGAGTGATTCTCAATTGGGAATAGCACTACCCTGCAATTTGAATGTGTGGTAGTATTTATGTTGTCAGATGACTAGTGTAGGAGCAGGGGTTGGTGAGTTATTGGTATTTTCTGGTTGGGGACCAGGGATGCTAAACATGTAAACAGAACCATCACGTAGAAGGAACTGTCCTGCCTGGGATGCCAGCATTACCCCATTTAGAAACGTTCCCTTACAAGGCTAGTCAGCTCTTTAAGTTCTTATCACTGTGTTTTTGAAATTCTTGCCTTGTTCTGAGTTCTTTGGTAATACTTACTATTAAATTATAACTGTGTCCATGCCCAATGCTTATTTTATAATTTGTTTATTAAACTTCTCATAGAGCTTCAATTAGCTTTTATTACCTGTGATTTCAAGATTGCACCATTGCTAAAGTGCTGATAATTAGGTCGCTTCTCTCACTAGAATAAAAGAAAAATAGAAGGGAATGGAGGATAGTTGTGATAAATATAAGGCCATAGGATGGGACCAGAATTGGAGGTCTAAGGCAGAAAGAAAAAGCCTCTGAGCTTTCAGCCATTAGAACATGAAACTTCCTTTTCTACTAGTGATATTATGTGTGGAATGTGGAAGGAAGAAGAGAGTGATCAGCCAGGCACTTACTATATGTAAGGCAGTAGTAGGAGCTGAGCTCTGAGTGGCTGACAAAAGCCAAGCTCTTTGACTCCCAAGGCTCCGATTTTAGTTGCGGTCATATTCAAATAATTGCAATTCCTGGCATTGCCTCATAAACAAGACTACTCTAGGAGAAATAGTAAGAATTTTGAGAAAGGAGAAACTATTTTCAGCTTTCTGAAATTAGAAATGGATGAGTGGAAAGCATTCAACTTGGAGAGATGGTTGGAGTAAATGACAGTTTTAATCATTTCTAGAAAAGAAATCACTTCTGCTAACTTAATATTTGGAAAGTAGATATTTGCTAGTATATATTTGATTTAACAAACTTTTCAAAATGTTCAGGACCCGAACCCAGACCCAATCTTAGAGGAGAGTCAAGGACATTTAGAGTGTTTTTGGATCCAAACCAGTATCAACAAGATATGACCAATACCATACAAAATGGAGCAGAAGATGTATATGAAACTTTCAATATAATAATGAGGAGAAAACCAAAAGAAAATAACTTTAAGGTAATTTGGGGGCTATAAAACAAAAAGTGCTGCATAATCTGAAAAACTTTAAGACAAATAATAGATACTAGGTTTAAATGATTTGTTAAGAAAATTATCATCACTGCTTTTTTCTTATAAGTGGTTCTCTTAGATTAAATATAGTAACTTAAGGAAATTTATTTGCTAAATCTCTTTTGTCTTTTGATGAATTTAGAAACTTAAAATATGAATTAATCCATGTGTTATTTTATCTTATTTATTAATTTGTTTTAATAGAAGAGGATTTATATTTATTTTTTTAAATATATTTTT
The DNA here is from genome assembly GCA_004026665.1 of Murina feae. Taxonomy (NCBI): domain Eukaryota; kingdom Metazoa; phylum Chordata; class Mammalia; order Chiroptera; family Vespertilionidae; genus Murina; species Murina feae. Next base: position 14,535 of record PVJC01013502.1, on the reverse strand, counting down.
ATTAATTTCAGAGAGGAAGGAAGAGGGAGAGAGAGATAGAAACATGAATGATGAGAGAGAATCATTGATCGGCTGCCTCTTGCAGGCCCCCTACAGGGGACCGAGCCTGCAACCCAGGCATGTGCCCTTGACTGGAATTGAACCCGGGACCCTTCAGTCCACAGGCTGATACTCTGTCCACTGAGCCAAACCAACTAAGGCTCCATGTGTTATTTTAAAGATCAGCCTCCTTCCTTGCTTTTTGTATATCAGACAGTTTGTGCCCCAGTATGAAGTGAAGAAAACTGCTTATTTATTTGTTTACTAGGACTTTTATGAATCAAAAGTAACACCTATAGAATCTTAGAGCTTTGAATTACTCTATTATATAATGTATTTATACTTTACTTGTTAGTGGAAAAGAAAGATTTGGGAACTAGAGAGTTTTATTTTCATAATAACTTCGTGTGTAGAGGAGTTTTAGTAAAGGAAGGTTTTAAAAAATTATTCTTTGAAACTATATTATAAAACTTAAACATTAAGGGGTTCTGCATTTGGTGATACCAGCTTTTGCCCAAGTGCCTTTACTTTCTCCACCAAGCACAGTGCTTCTTACACATCATCATTTAATTTTTTCTTTTTACTCATTGTTGTTATTAAAAAAAGAAAGCCTCACATACAAAGGGATTTATTCTCCATCTTACCCAGTTATTGAAGACAAAATAATGGAAATACCCTTCATTTCTTCGGTCTCACACTCCACCTGCAGTTCATCAGTCTGATTGACTTACCCCCTCTACCAGTGCCATGTTCAGGACACCCCATCTCTCATATCCCTACTTCCATTTGTGACTAGTCTTCCCCTTAGACCAGCGGTCACCAACCTTTCAGACCTCACGGACTACTGGTTGGCCAGTGCTGCTCCAAAGGTTTGCCTCCTTGAAACCTTTTCTAATGTCAAAAGTCTCCCCTCCATCCATCTCTCACCTGCCTCAAATTGTACTCCCAGTATATTTTGTAGTTTTTTTACTCTTTGCCATATTCTGCTGCTTTGTATCATTCATTGTTAATGACACTAGAGGCCTGGTGCACAAAAATTTGTGCACTCGGGGGAGGGGGGTCCTCTGCCCGGCCTGTGCCCTCTCGCAGTCTGGGACCCCTTGAGGGATGTCCACCTGCTGGCTTAGATCCGCTCCCTGGGGAATCGAGCCTCAGCTGGCAGTCAGACATCCCTCAGGCAGCCTGGAAGCCCTCCAGGGATGTCCACTTGCCAGTGGGGAGCAGGCCTAAGCTGCAGTCGGACATCTTTAGTACTGCTGAGGAGACAGGAGAAGCTCCCACAATCACCACTATATTGGCAGCCTTCTGGCTTGTGGCTGAGCAGAGCTCCTCCTATGGGAGTGCACTGACCACCAGGGGCAGCTCCTGCATTGAGCATCTGCCCCCTGGTGGTGAGTGTGTGTCATAGTGACCAGTCATTTCCAGTGGTTCTGCTGTTAGGGACAATTTGCATATTACCCTTTTATTATATAGGATTATATAGGATAGAGGCCTGGTGCATGGGTGTGGGCTGGCTGGTTTGCCCTGAAGGGTGTCCCGGATCAGGGTCGGGTTCCCGCTGGGGTGCCTGGCCAGCCTGGGTGAGGAGCTGATGGCTGTTTGCAGGCTGGGCACATCCCCTTCAGGGTGGGGTCCTGCTGGGGTGCCTTGCCAGCCTAGGTGAGGGGCTGATGGCTGTTTGCAGGCTGGCCACAGCTCCCATTGACCCAACAAGGCTGGCTAGAATCAGGTTTCTGGGGTTTATTTATCTTCTATAATTGAAACTTTGTTGCCTTGAGCAGAGGCCCATCCAGGCAGTTTCCTCCATCGCTGGTGCAACGGAAGCCTCCTGTTTGCTCTAGCTCAGTGACTACCGGCCACCATGTTGTCTGGGTTAATTTGCGTACAGCCACTCTGATTGGCTGATGGGCGTGGCTTGGCCGATGGGCATGGCTTAAGTGTAATGGGGTGAGGGCCAATTTACATATTACTCTTTTATTAGATTAGATATTTTATCTCTCTACTAGAATCGTAATTACCTTACGAATACTACTCAATCTTATTCATCAGTGAACATACTCATTTATCTGTCCATTCATCCCATCCTTAAACTGTTCTACATCCTTGCTTTCATGAAATTATATTCTAGTGGTGATTAGACCAATGGTAAATATGTAACCAAGTACATGAATAACAGAATATCAAGTAGGATAAGTGCAAGAAAATTAAACAAAACAATGTGATAAAAACATGATTTATATGCACTAGCCTGTTATTTTGTTATCCTGTTGGGTTGTATAGCATTTATAATGTAGGAATGGCTGGTTTAGTTATTTTAATCTTCAACATTAATACCCTAGCCTATTAATTTACATATGTGGAACAGATCACTTTTTTGAAATAATTATTGGGAAGACTGAGAATTTGCCTTGGCTTTCAGTAATTACTTTTGACAATGTATATATTAACTACTGTAATGAACTTTTATTGTAGTCTTGATTCTTTCATCATGAAATTTTACTTGACTTTTCTTTATCACTCTCACTTTATTTTTCATTTCTTATTTCAAACAATGCCAATTTTAATATGTGTTTCACAGTTGAGGCATACATTAACATGCTTCTGGTTGTGTGTGTTCTTAGCACTGAGGAACTAAAGATTATAAAGGGGAGAAAACTCCAGATGTTTCTTAGAAGAAGCATGTTCTTTAAGGGTTTGTTTAATACTGCTTTCTTGCTGTTGTGTAGATCCAGTTGGATTTTCATTCTACTCAACAGAAGTCAAGTCTAATTCATTTATGACATTCTGTCTAAATGAACTCCTAATGGATAAACTGTTCTTGCTAAGTTTGGTCTTTGTTTAACTCAGTGTATGGCATCAGCTGAAAATATAGCTGTTGATTCAGTCTAGCCAAGCACCTGTCAGCAAAAATAGCTTCTTGCCCTGAAACAGTCGGGAATTCTGGATTAGTGCAGCCAGCTCTGCATTCCACTCAAGTGCACATGTTTGGGATGTCTTCTTGATACGGTCTTTTTCTGTTCTTTACTGGCAGGCTGTGCTGGAGACTATTCGGAACCTGATGAACACTGACTGTGTGGTACCTGCCTGGCTGCATGACATCATTTTAGGTTACGGGGATCCAAGCAGTGCACATTATTCAAAAATGCCCAATCAGATTGCCACCCTGGATTTCAATGACACATTTCTCTCCATTGAGCATTTGAAAACCAGCTTCCCTGGTTATAATGTTAAAGTAACTGTGGATGACCCAGCTCTACAGATACCCCCTTTCAGGTAAAGTCCGAACTGTCCTCCTTCAGGCTTTCTACGGTCAGTCTAGTTGGGCCATTAGGACTGTAGCCAAAGTACGTTTTGAGCATCGAGTCCGGATTTTGTTTGGGCAGTCTGTACCTTCACCATATACTCACTGGGGTGAATTTATTTTATTTGACTCTAGTTCTAATTATCGTGTAGTAGTTATTTTGAGACCACAGTCATAGTAGCTTTGTGTCTTATAAGGAATCAGTAAATGCTTGTCTGAAGAGTACTACATAAATATATTTATAGTATTGCACTGAAGAAATAAGTGTGCATATTATGTACTAAAGGCCTAGTACACAAAAATTTGTGCACTTGGAGGCGTCTCTCAGCCCAACCTGTGCCCGCTCGCAGTCTGGGACCCCTTGGGGGATGTCCACCTGCTGGCATGCCTGGCCAGCCTGAGTTAGGGGCAGAGGGCCATTTCAGGCTGCCCATAGCCCCTTCAGGGTTCAGATCCCTACTGGGGTGCCTGGCTGGAAGCAGGTATCTGGGATTTATTTAACTTCTATAATTGAAACTTTGTTGCCTTGGTGCCCCCCCCCCGCCCCCGCCTCAAATCCTGGGTTGCCCCTGGCAACCCAAGGTCCAGACTTGCAGGTACCTGGGGTTTGTTTATCTTCTATAATTGAAACTTTGTAGCCTTGAGTAGAGCTCAGGGCCCACAGGGTCCTGGCTTCCTCCAGCTCCGTGGCAGCCGCCATCTTAGTTGAGTTAATTTGCATATTTGCTCCTGATTGGTTGGTGGGCATGGCTTGTGGGCGTGAGGGTCAATTTGCAAATTACTCTTTTATTAGATAAGATAGTCTGTTATACTTCCTAATTAATACATATAGCCATGTGATTTTGAACTTTTTTTTGTTTTTAAATTTTTTTATTTTTAACCTTGCTTGCTTTCACAAATTTTAAATATTTACAATATTGTTATATTTAATGTTAAAAGAGTTTTGGTTATAAAATTTGAGTAGAAAGAGGACAAAGTACCTGAAGCACCGACTGCTGTTCCCTGAGTTCCATCAGGCAGGTAGTGACAAAGCACTCCGTGTACCGTGGGTGGGAGGAAGGCGCCTGCTTTCTCAGTTGGAAATTACAAGATACAATTTTAGTTAAATATAAATGTAATTCTACGTATTACAAACATGCATCCTTATAACACCTAAATGTAGTCTTGCTCTATATTTTCCAAATCCTATTAATGGCAAAATCATTCTTCTAGTTACCCTTGAAATCTCAGCATTACTTTAGAAATTTTTTACTCCTCTAACTCCTACTATGCCTTATAGATTCTGCCGTAAGGATACTGTGTCACTCCTGACCATAGCCTCTCTAGACCCTAAACACTTCAATCTTTGGTGGTAGTGTCTTTCCTGCCTCTGTCTCCTCATTGAACCTATTGCATGCTATACTGCTAGAGTCATCCTGCTCCCTAACTGAGAAACTAAATTTTCCCATTGCTTATCAAAACAAGGGCTAACCTCTTAACCTCCTTGTTTCTTAGCACATGGGGGTGGGTATTATCTGTCCTTTCAGAATGGAAGAAAGACTGGAAAAAGTACATAGAATTAATGTTTTATTTTAATTTTAGGTTTTTCATTCACTTCCCCAAGTACCTGTGGGGAATTGCCTCTGGGGCATCCCTGACCCCAGGCTAAGAACTGCCTTAAAGGCTTGGTATTCCAAAGGTGCCATAAGGAGGCTCCAGCCTTTCTCTTTAGCCTTAAATTGGGTCCCACACTCCAGCAAAGCTGCTGGTGCTTCTTTCTTCCTGGAGTGTCTTCCCTCCTATGTTTACATGTCTGAATTCTTCAAAACTCATCTTAGATGCCAGGAAGCCTTTTCTAAGTAAATCAAGGACAGAGTGTGTAGCACTTTACAGCACTTTACATGTGACTTAAGTATATTTTTCTTTTTTTATTTTCCCTTAATGGGATGACTTTTTCTAATCTGAACACCCTTAACACATTTTAGTGCTTTTAATTCTGCTTTTCTTCAAAATTTATGTACAGATAGTGAGAGCCTTTAGATCATAAATGTTTATGACTGATCTGATTATTCTTTACACAATGTATGCACAATGATAAACATTGTTACTTGTAAAACTGAACACAAGTTTGGTCTTGTAGGATAACTTTTCCAGTAAGAAGTGGAAAAGGGAAGAAGAGGAAAGACGTGGATGGGGAAGATGAAGACACTGAAGAGGCTAAGACCTTAATTGTTGAACCTCATGTGATTCCTAATCGGGGTCCTTACCCTTACAACCAGCCCAAGCGGTAATTTTACTATCTGGGCTAATTGTAATAATTAATAATAGCTTGTTATTTCAAATGGATTTGTAATATATTTTTTTATTTTCTGATTCTTTAAAAATCCCAGGAAATTCTGTTGCTATATCCCTTCCTTCAAGTCTATCAATTGGCTGAATAGCTCAGACATTTTTGGCCATTCCGTAGTCATATTTCAGAAAGAAACATTTTCAGGTACCGTGAGAAGTGAACGTTAGAGAACTACCTTAACTTGAGCACAGGGTTCTTATTTTATGACCACGTGTTATTGTAACAGCTGCTCGTTGTGTGTGTGCCATAACTGATACAGTGGCAGGACATTTGGTGTTAGATTGTGACCTAGAACTTGGACACCAGATGAGGTCTAGAATGGGCTAAATATATTGAAAAAATAGCTGTAGTGTTCTCCATCCACAAGTTTCATTCAGTTTTAATTGATCTGTGGAAGGGCAGGGGTGCAGAGTCATTCAGAAGAGATTGGTCTGCCATGTAAGATGTTAAGTTCTAGAGACCTGCTCTACCACATTGGGCTCATAGTTAACAGTGCTGTACTGCACACTTAAACGTTGTGAAGAGGGCTGATTTCTTATTATGTAGTTTTACCACACATACACAAAGGGCCAGCCTAAGGGGGAGAAGAGACTGCGAGAACAGGAACATGCTGAGCAGATGTTTAGAATTCTGGTCACTGTTGTCTAAATTTTAATGAATGTCATTCATCTGTGTTTTCAACCAACTTTTTATCTACTCTAATTTGCAGTAATACAATTCAGTTCACTCATACACAGATAGAGGCCATCCGTGCTGGAATGCAGCCTGGACTAACTATGGTAAGAGCATTATTGTTACACATTTTTACATGGGTTCAGACTAGAAGTGAGCATCGGACTTTTATAGTGTGTTCTAGTTGAAGCACAAAAGCCAACTGAATTAAGTGTTTCTAAGTGCTTATGACATCTTATGTTTATGGAGATCTTGCTATGCATTTCAGTGTATATAAATAAAATTTTATTAGACCATCACTATACCCATTTGTTTATGTGTTGCCTGTGGCCACTCTTGTGTTACATCAGCAGAGATTAAATGCTTACAGCAGGCATAATCTGGGCCACAAAGCCTAAAATGTTAACTTGCTAGCCCTTAACAGAAAGGTCTGCTGACAACTGATTTAGACATATGTTTAATTTCCAAGTGTTTGGAGATTTTCTGTTATCTTCCAATTATTGATTTCCAATCTAAATCCATTATGATCAGAGAACATACTTTATATGATTCCAATTTTTTATTTTTTTTTATTTTGTTAAGGTATGTTTTGTGACCTAGGATATGATCTATCTTGGAGGATATTCCATATGAACTTGAAAATAATGTGTATTCTGTTGTTTGGGGGCAGAAGAGTGAGATGTGTATGCCTATCAGATTAATTCAGTTGATAGTATTGTTCAGTTCTTCTCAGCCCTTGCTTATATTCCACTTAATATCAATTGATAACTGAGCAGAGAATTATAGTCTCCTACTATAATTCTGTTTCTGGCTGTTTCTCCTTTTCAGTTCTGTCAGCTTTTGCTTTATAAATTTTATAGCTTTATGATATGTATACGCACATTGTTATGTCTTCTTTGTGAAGTAATGTCTCTCTTCATCACTGGTAATTTTCTTTGCTCAAAAGTCTACTTTGATATTAATGTAGCCACTGCAGCTTTCATTTGAATAGTGTTTATGTGATGTATCTTTTCCCATCATTTTACCTCTAAACTACCTATTATATTGGTAGTGAGTTTCTTGTAAACAGTATGTAATTGGAGCATGTTGTTTTATGAATTCTGTCAGTTTCTGTCTTTTAATTGGTGTGTTTAGATCCCAGGTAATGTATTTACTGGTGTGTCTGGATTTAGGTCTACCATATTATTATTCATGTTTGTTCCCTTTGTTTTGTGTTGCTGTTTTTCCTTTCCTGCATTCTTATGATTTATTTGTGTAATTTTTAGTTCCATGTTTTTATTGAGTTATTTTTTTCACTTATTATGTCTTGTATTATTTTTCTTCATGGCCGCTCTAGAGAATTACAGTATACATACTTAACTCTTCACAATCTACTCAATCCTTTATATCAAGTTTTCTCTAGTATCATTTCCTTTCTGTGTGAAGAATTTCTTTCATCACTCTTAAGAGCAGGCCTGCTAGCATGAATTATCATTGGTTTCTTCATGTGAGAATGTCTCTAATTCACCTTCATTCTTTAAAGATATTTTCACTGGATCTAGAATTCTACCTTGATAAGTCTTTCCTTTCAGCACTTTAAAAATGTTATTCTATATCCTTCTGGCTTCCGTCGTTTCTGATAAGAAATACATAGTTATTTGAAACATCCTTTTGCTATGTAATGTATCATTTTTTTCTAGTTGCTTTCAATAATTTGTCTTTAGTTTTCAAACATTAAATTACAGTATATCTGGGCATAGATTTCTTTGGGATTATTCTGTTTGGGACTTGCTGAGCTTGATACTATGGATTTTTATGTCTTTTGCCAATTTGGGAAATTTTCAGCCATTATTTCTTCAAATACATTTTCTGTACTGTATAGTTTTCTTCTTTCTCTAGGACTTCAGTGATATGAATGTTAGACCTTTTAATATTACAGATTCATGAGGCTCCGATTATGACTTGTTTTATCCCTTCTTTCCTGTTTGTTGTTTAGATTAGGTGACTTCTGTTGATCCGTCTGGAAGTTCATAGATACTATCCTGTCCGTTAAGCTATTAAACTCATCCAGTGGATTTTATCTTTCAGTTTTAGAATTCCATTTAGTAGTTTGCTATGTTACGTGTTTATCTCCTTTTTAGGTTGTGGGCCCCCCAGGTACGGGAAAAACAGATGTGGCGGTTCAGATCATATCCAATATATACCACAATTTTCCAGAGCAGAGAACTCTGATTGTTACTCATTCCAATCAGGTAAGAGAAAGAGAGAGAAAGCGCCGGTGGAGGGGGGGGAGGGGGAGCGAAGCACAGCCAGGGAAGGGAGAGAACATGACTACACATACACATGTACACATAAATGTGTGGAGTGGACCTGGAGCAGGAATGCATGGAAGCTTGTGTAATAGCCTGGTCATAGGTAAACAGAACACCAGGAAAGGCTAATGAATATAGTGTTTGTTACTGAATTAGTCTTAGATTATCACTAGTGAGGACTAGACTTTATTGAAGAAAATACAACCTTTTATTTCTAATTGAGAGGTTGTCAAATTGTGGAAAAGCTAAGCAGAATATTTAGATACGTAGTCAAATATTTAGATTAAATGAAATTAAATTGCTCCCCCCATCTTATGTGCTGAACTAGATAGAGCCTTTACTTTGAAGCGTTAGTAGCTTTTTTTCTCCTAGTAAAACAAATATTCCTAAAAGACTGAGTCTATACTATATTACTGGATTGAATTTTAAATCTTTATGAAGTATACATATGAATGTATTACAGGAAGGGCTATTTTAGGTTGCAGGTTCAATACATAAGGCTTTATAAATAGCTAAAACAAAAAAACAAATACCTTTCTTGTAAATAGTAGTTGAAGAATCATTTTCATGTCTACCTGTGTGATGTGATAGCTGTCACTCATAGAAAGGAAGAAAAGCAAGTAACATTTATTAGTTTTCATGTAGAATGTGAAAGGCAGCTTTCAGAACATACAGCATGTTATGAAACTTGCATGGTATTATGAACCTCCGAAGGTACTTATTTTCTCTGAATACATATTAATAATGGTGACTTGACCAGTTCTGCAAAGAGTTGGTCTACAAAGAAGTAGTGGGTTTTTAGAATGTTAATGTCATTTATTCTGTTTTTCATCAACTTTTAATTAATAGGTTTTAAAAAACAATACTATTGTGTTCATGCATATAATGTTTTTATATCTTTGAAGTTTATAGTAATGGTGGCATGATGTACTAAAATTGTGCCGTGAAGAGGGTTGATTGAGATTTTACCTTCGTAAAAAGCATGTAGACTTATTTTTCTTCTATTTAATAAAATTTAGTATGTGATAATTTTTCTATTTGCAAATTCTTAGAGTGAATAAAGACTAATACGTGTATATTTTTGAAAATTTTTTTTTATTTTAGAGAGAGAGGGAAAGAGAGAGAAACATCGGAAAAGAAACATCAACATTGATCAGCTGCCTCCTGCGCGCCTCCTACTGGGAATTGAGCCTGCAACCCAAGCATGTGCCCAGACTGGGAATTGAACCAGTGACCTCTTGCTGCATGGATTGACACGCAATCACTCAGCCACACTGGCTGAGGGATTCATGTATTTTTATTTATTTATTTTTTAAATATATATTTTATTGATTTTTTACAGAGAGGAAGGGAGAGGGATAGAGTGTTAGAAACATCGATGAGAGAGAAACATTGATCAGCTGCCTCCTGCACACTCCCTACTGGGGATGTGCCTGCAACCAGGGTACATGCCCTTGACCAGAATCAAACCTGGGACCCTTCACTCCACAGGCCAACACTCTATCCACTGAGCCAAACCAGTTAGGACCGATTCATGTATTTTAAAATAAATCTTGTCATAACTTGATAATGACTTTCTATGGTGTCCTCTATTAATGATTGACTTGAATAGTACAATTATAGAGAGGATTATTTTACAAAAATAGTCAAAGACTTATTGTCTTCTAAGGGCCTTTTCTGATCCTTAGATCATCAAATCATCCTTATTGATGTCTATCAAATTGTTGATTTTTCACAACTGTTTTGTTTGCCAGATCTCTATGTGCACATATAATTCAAGCAATTCTCCAACATCATTCTAATTCACAATGAAATCTTGCAGGTTTTTCTAAGATTTCAGTGGGAATATTTTTACCATCTAAATCTATGTTGTTCCTGAGTTTAGATAGCAAAGGTTTGGATAGTGAGTAATGTGATGTGGTCTGATCAGTTGGGCCTCCAACTTTTGGCTGAAAAACATTAAGATTTTGGATAGTTGGGAATTTTTCTAAAAATTATATTTATCTCTTTAATTTCTGAACTCTAATTGGTAGAATTTTGATAGCAAAGGATATATATATTATTTGTGCACTTGGGGGAGAGGGGGTCCCTCAGCCCGGCCTGTGCCCTCTGGCAATCTGGGACCCCTCGGGAGATGTCCACCTGCTGGCTTAGGCCCGTTCCCTGGGGAATTAGGCCTAAGCTGGCAGTCAGACATCACTCTGGCAGCCTGGGGGCCATTGGGAGATGTTCCACTTGTCAGCGGGGAGCAGATCTAAGTTGCAATCGGACATCCTTAGCACTGCTGAGGAGGCGAGAGAGGCTCCCACCACTGCTGTACTGGCAGCCATCAGCCTGGCTTGTGGTTGAGCAGAGCTTCCCCTGTGGGAGTGCACTTACCACCAGGGGACAGGTCCTGCATTGAGCATCTGCCCTCTGGTGGTCAGTGTGTGTCATAGTGATCAGTCATTCCCAGTTCTGCTGTTAGGGTCAACTTGCATATTACCCTTTTATTATATAGGACAGAGGCCTGGTGCATGGTTGGGGGCTAGCTGGTTTGCCCTGAAGGGTGTCCTGGATCAGGGTGGGGGTCCCACTGGGGTGCCTGGCCAGCCTGGGTGAGTGGCTGATGGCCATTTGCAGGCTGACCACAGCCCCTTCAAGGTGGGTGTTTCCCCCTCCCTCGGGGTACCTGGCCAACGTGGGTAAGGGGCTGATGGCTGTTTGCAGGCTGTCCACATCCCCTTCGGAGAGAGGGTCCCTGCTGGGGTGCCTGGCTAGCCTGGGTGAGGGGCTGAGAGCTGTTTTCAGGCTAGCCACATCCCCTTCAGGGAGGGGGTTCCTGCTTGGGTACCTGGCCAGCCTGGGTGAGTGGCTGATGGCTGTTTGCCATGAGGCTGGCTGGAGCAGATATCTGGGATTTATTTATCTTCTATAATTGAAACTTTGTTGCTTTAACCGGAGCCCTGGTTGGGTTGCCCCTGACAAACCAGGCTCCCGGCGCTTCTTTGAGCCCAAGCCCCCTGGAAGCAGGTTTCTTCTATAATTGAAACTTTGTTGCCTTGAGCAGAGGCCACAGCCACCCTAGGCAGGCAGTTTCCTCCATCTCCTGTTTGCTCTAGCTTCGTGGCTGCCGGCCGCCATCTTGGCTGGGTTAATTTGCATATCGTTGCTCTGATTGGCTGGTGCACATGGCTTAGGTGTAATGGAGTGCAGGTTGATTTGCATATTATGCTTTTATTATATTAGATAACCTGGATGTTGACGAGATTGGATGCTCACTTGATGAACAGGCAGAGTTATACTGATGGTAAATTAGAGATGTTTGGGTGAAGACTAATTTTTAAATGATGTTTTTATTAGTGTATCTTCCCATACTATGAAGCTTTCCCCATTCTGAAAAGCCTTGTAACTGCATATGTGTAGATAATAAATACTAGGATTTGAGGTGACCCTAAATAAGAACATTAGTAGGTAGAAAGGCGTGGCTTCTGGCTGGCTTTCATTAGAAGAGTCGGCTATAAATCAGTGCTCATTGTTGCATAAAGATCTTTAGACTTTCAGCCCAGGATTTGAATGATGCACTTTACTTTTCATACTGTGGTCCTCTCAGTACATTCTACCTACACACTCATCTCCCGAGAGTCCTTCTCCAACCAAAAAAACTTCCCAGCTCTCTGCAATCCATGGAAATTTCATTGAGTGAAATAAAACCTGGTGTGGTTATTCATCATTTTAGTAATTGTTATTACTTGGGAGAAATAGAAACTGAACCCAAACCTTTTTCTTTTCATAAATTAGAAGCAGAGATTTAGTGATTAAATGATTTTTATGGTTTCCAGTTATTTATTTGGCCTAGTATACATAAGCAGAAATATCAGAATTCAGTAATTGTAAATGGACAAATAGAAGATGTTTCCTTTTTTATTTTGATTTGTTCCATATCTGACTAAGCAATGCTTCTTCTCTTCTGTCCTTCTAAACGTTGGTTGTTAGTTTTAAGGGAGTGCTGGTTCTTCAAAACTCACCATCATCCTTCTGGTTTTATTCTCTAGGCCCTGAACCAGTTGTTTGAGAAAATCATGGCTTTAGACATTGATGAGCGCCACCTCCTGCGTCTTGGTCATGGAGAAGAAGAGCTGGAGACAGAGAAAGATTTCAGCAGGTGAGAAAATGGGGATAAGTTTTGACATGGTATACAAAGAATCTTTAACATTCTCCTTTGTGTATGTCTATGGTATCAATTAGGAAGTTGATTCATTTAATGAAATGCAATTGAAGATTAATGGCATTGTAAGCTTTGGAATTGTAAATATTATTTCAGTTCTTAATGCCAGTTGAGCTGGGATTTATGTTTAATATTGCATATTATAGAGTGACTAAATTTTTACCACTCAAATTTCTTCTGCTGTTAATATTTTTTCTTCAAAGTTTGCTTTATAATACCTCATCAATTTGTTTTCAAATCCATTTTTAAAACATAGTTTTAGACAGAAGGCATAATTAACAGCTGCACATATTTAATACAGCCTTTGGGTATATTAAATATGTGCAATTTAGACCTTTGACTAAATTGATCATAGACATCAAAAGAGCTAAAAGTGTGTTAAATTACTATGTTGCATCTTCTTTGAGTTCTTGTTTTACAAAGCTTACCAAACATTTGTTAGCTTCTAAAAAGTCTGAGGGGGAGGAAAATAAGTCAGAGAATAAAGAACAACACACATTAAGTTATTTGGGGCTTTGATTATTAATTTTGGATCAGCCAATGATATTTCTCTGAATTCTTCCCATGAGTATTTCCTCATATTAAACCTAACTAACTAGAGGTCTAGAGTCTAAAATTGAATACCGCCAAACTCAGCAAACATACAGATACTGATGGAATACTAAATATCTATACTAATAAAAAAGGTAATATGCTAATTAGACCAGGTATCTTCTAGACATCCATCTGGACAAAGCCACAGCGGCTGCAAGGGCCAAGGTATGTGGGAGAGGTGGGGCAGGGCGGCTCCTTTTGCAGAGGCGGTGCAGGAGAGGGCACTGCATGGTCCTGGTCCCAGTGCTGCCCCTTCCACAGAGACAGCAGCGTGGGCCTGGTCCCAGTGCCACGCTTCCACAGAGGCTGGAGATGGTGTGACCTGCTGTGCCTCGGCCTCCCACAGCCCATCCCATAGCCAGCCTGTCCCCAGATCGCCCCCCACCCACCAGTGGGCAGGAGGCGGGGCCAATGCTAAGAAGCGAAGGCGGAGGACTAGCAGTCTCGGAGGCCAGCAGTGGCAGCAGCAGTGGAGTGATGGGGGCGGCACCTTCCTCTGGGGAGTGGGCCTAAGCTATCAGTAGGACATCCCCTAAGGGCTCCCAGATTGTGAGAGGGAGCAGTCTGGGCTGAGGGACTCCACCCACTCCCCCTCCACCCCCTGCACAAATTTTCATGCACCGGGTCTCTAGTTGTACTTATAATTGTATTGCCGTGGAATTTATAGTTTTTAAAGAATATTATAATAGAGCAGAAGTAGGATTTTAAACATGGTTTTAGGTACTACTGAATTTCTAGACAGAAAAATACTTTGGCTTTCTGATACACAAGCCAAGCCCCAGGTCTTGTTAAGTGTGTACTTGATCAATTGGGCATATTCTTTCATTTCTCTCCCTTCATTGTAACTAAAGAGAAAAATAATAAATATTGTTTCATAATAAAAGTGATATAATTTTTTATTAAGAAAAATGTTAAATCTAATGAGACAGCACAGATGAAGTGGTCATCCATAATTTTACTAATCCAAAAATAAGTGTTTGTTAGTCTTTTTTTTAATAATCAGCCGCAGTCTTGCTATTAATTATAATTTTACTAGGAGCCCGGTGCACGAAATTCATGCACGGGTAAATTGGGGTGAGGGTGCAGGTGGGGGAGGAGGAGG